>MU224729.1:666920-683525 GCA_018584345.1 Thuja plicata | reverse complement strand
GCTTATGATTTTGATCCAATTGGATACCATCCATTGTTATAGCTTTTAGAAAAAAAATTCCCTCTTCAGTTATTGCTTCATAATTACAGGCAAGCTTTTTAGGTTAATGTGGAAGTTTGAGTTTCAAAAATATTTTGCTCCAAACCCTTAGTCCAACAAACTTTTAAATTCTTCCTTGGTAATGGATTAAATTTCCTTTTGGATATTTTTATTAACAATTACTTTTCTATTTTCATCATAATTTTGGGCATAGACCATGATAATTTCTGAGCAAGGGAAAACCTCATGTAACATCATGCATCCCACACTGTAATTTTATTTATGTTTAGTCTTAATATTTTACTATAGACAATTTTTGGTGCCTTTGCAAGCTTATTCTCACATGAAAATTCAATTTCTATGGTTCTCCTACCATGAATTATAGGATCATACATCATGGTATTCATTAGTGATACCTGGGGTTTTAACTAGTTGGACATAGTCTATTTTTTTTTTCAGTTTGTCTTTCCCCATTATGGGTTGCCCAGTACGGTAGTAGTGGTAGGCAAGCTTGAAAATGTAAACATCAACCCATAATTCTAAAATCTAAACTATAAGACTGAAAAATAAAAAATGTGGGATGTAGGTGTTTTGTATTTCACTTAGGAACTTACCCAAAATTTGAATTTGAAATGATGAATAAACAAATTGACGCAAACAAACTCTATTGCATACTTAAATCTAGATTTGAATCTCCTTGGTTAACTAGTTACTCTAAAGTCCAATCTCCCTTAAGTTCATAAGCTTCCTCAAAGGGAAAATCAGTGGGTATGTGTGGGTCCCATAGGCAATTTGACCTCGTGGATGTTATTAAAAACTTTTATTCATTCACTTAGAAATGTGTCTCTATTCTAGATACTTTTGTAGAACTTTGTGTCCTTTAGAACTTTGGCCCAAAATAGAGCTTATGTCATTGATATGTGATCATCCAATGGTCATCAAATTGATCATTCAACAATTATGTAATTTAGACTTTGATATTTATACCCTTGTACCTTTATAATATAGTTCATAGTAACGAGTTAAAGAGGAACCCATATTAATTGTTATAATTAATTAAGGATAAAGTCAAAGTATAATTATATTTGATATTAAGGATGCGAGAATTTGGTTTGGATAATGAACATTGTAAATGTAATAAATTATATTTATTATTTTATTTTTTGTTTGATTACATTTTTAAGTTGTTATTTAAAGAAATATGTATGTATATTTGAATTAGTTGATTGTTATACTTGTATATTTTAATTAGAGTTTCACACACCAATATTGGAGACAATTTTACTACAAATCCTTTGTCCACTTCATTCATAATTTGAAATCTGCTACAAAGTATTTGTGATATAATATCTTTTAAAAAAATACTCAAAACATGAAAAACTAACTTGATCACTTTTGATTATAATTTCTAGACTATATGCTTTATAAGCGTCATCAAATTTGTAGACTATATGCTTTATAGATATAATAAATTATATAGTTATAATTTTATTTTTTGTTTGATTGCATTATTAAGTTGTTATTTAAAATAATATGTATGTATATTTAAATTAGTTGATTGTTATACTTATATATTTGAATTAGAGATTCACACAACAAGATGAGAGACAATTTTACTGCAAACCCTTTGTCCATTTCTTTTAGAATTTGAAATTTGCTACAAAGTATTTGTGATATAATATATTTTCAAAAAAATATTCAAAACATGAAAAACTAACTGGATCACTTTTGATTACAATATGCAAACTTTCCCTAACTTGTAGGGAGTCAGGAATTTACAAAAAAAAATACAATAAGACTTTACAAAACTTGAGAAGATTCCCCCTTGAATCATGATCATGCATGGAATCCACTTTGTTGAATCTAATGTTTGTTTGAGGGAAATACTATTTACCAAATCCTTCAAACTCTATTTCAATCTAGAAAACAAGGATCAAACCTCAGGCTCATCTTCATTTGTCCCAAATTCTTATTCCCACTTTGAAAACACTTCATCACTTGTCCAATTTAGTTGCAAAATTATCTCTAACTTGCCAACATTATTTGTATATTTAGAATAAAGGAGTGGGCTTGTATCTATATAATAAATTCCATGAATATTTAAAAAAACATAGAACTTATCAATCAAATTATTTACCTGTGTCATTTCAAAATCATCACTATTAAGGATCAACTTCATAGTTTTTTCCAATGCAGAATCAATCTCACTCCTCCATTTCTCTGGTGACTAAATATTTCCTTGGTCCTCTTGATCTTTGGAATTATTGTACCCTCAAGTTGATCCATGGTTTTCACTTTATACTCCAACTGAGTATTGAATCTATTTTCAAAGCTAACTACCACCTTTAGTGGTTGCACAAGATCAAAAGTTTCTTTCATCTCTTGTGGTTTATCTTTATATTTGGTTGACCTCCTGATGAAATCAAGAAACAATCTAGTCCTTGGAACCACTTCTCTTGAATTGGCTTTAATTTTTCAACATTTTTTTGATGCTTCACTCTTGCAATCATCAAATGACTATATGCTTTATAAGCATCATCAATTTCAACCTGATTCTTGAAAATCTATGAGAAAATATTTCTAATGCAACTAAATGTATGGCCAATTCCTTTTCCTTCCTTTTCTCTTCAATCTTTTCTTTTAAATACTTGATCTTAGAGTTCAGTGCTTCCTTGTCAAAAAATTAACTAGATGTATATTCAATTGTTGGAAGAATTATTGCCTTTAGGACTCAAATTTCCTTCTTCAAGTTTTGATTCTCCATCACAAGTTGCATATAATTTTTCTTTAAAGCTTCATGATAATCTTAAAACTTGTTTGTGACTTCCAAACTAAATTACACAATGTGGGTTTCCAATCTTGCATCTTGCTTTGCAGAAGAGTCAACCAATGTCCTTACTAATGCAACTCCTCTGAATTGATCATAATTTTGAAACAAATTAATATTCCATATTGAATGCCGACCTTGTCAACTCCTTCTCATGTTTCCCTTCATTTTAAAATATAGGCTTATCCTCACCTATATAAATGTGAAACATCATTGTTGTCCCAATATACCAGCCTAGCAACAACAACATCCATGAGTTCTTGATTATTTTTTTGGCTTCTTCAATTGAAATGTTTTCAATTTTATGATCATACTTTCTCTTAAACCTTTCCTCAACTCTACTTGGATCTTCATTAGGGAACTTCTCCTTCTCTTTCTCAAGATATTGAAAAAATTCATCTTTCTTAGTAATCATTTATAAATCCTTGAATTCCTAAGTTCTTAGAAACTATTGCTCATCAACAAGTTGAGATCCAAACAATGTTCTTGCATCACTAGAAAGATCATCGGCAATCTTCAAGGCCTCAAATGACCTGTCTTTAGGCCTAATAGGCACTATACTTATTTGCATTTTTTCATGTGGGGAATGAGAGGGAGACAAAGGATAATCAACTCATGGAGAGCCAACTGACGGGGGTTCCTCATCTTCTGGTTCCTTTGTCATTTTTTATTCTTACACATCTCTTATCTCCAATGGAACTTATTTTCCTGGCTCATATTCTACTTTGTGCTTCTTTGTAGAAAGTTCCTCTTCAACTACGGGTTGTTTCTACTTTTTTGCAATCTCCTTCTTTAAAAGAGCTTCAATTGACAAAATCATCACATTTATCTTCTTCCAATAATCTTGTTCTTCATACAAATGACCAGGGAGGTCCTTTTCTCTTTCCCTCCCTAGATCTATGGCTTTTAATATTATATTCTACCTCTTATTTTGTCATTCACATTCTCAATTATAGGGAAATTCCTAATGATATCCTATTCTATTTTGTTCTCACGCTCATAGGGTGGAACTAGAGACCTAAAAAATCCATCTGGATCATATTTTATTTCTCTCTTATACTTCATCCTATACTTACTCAAATGCCCAAATATTTATTCTAATGCATCCTTATTTGTAACACAAAAATATGTAAATTTATATAAGGTAGGAAACAAGGAAGCCTTATGTTGTTTCCCAAAATGAATGTGATCCATCCTTTTCCAATTATCATATGACATCCACAGAGCTACCCTTAATGACACAACTCTTGGAAAAACATGAGGAGTGTTACAAGTTCCACAAAGTCTTATTACAGTAGCCTCACCATGTAGAAATAAATCTCCCCATTTATGTGCAATCTTTAATTCTAGTCTCCTATCCAATGGCCTTAATAAATCCCAGATAGGCTTTGAAATTATTTCTTCATCAACAATCATATATTTTAGAATCTTTTGCACCAAATGCCCTTGGGAACTAACAAAACTTGCCTTAGGGCAATGCATATCCCATACGTGTGTTCAAAATTGTATGGTTAACCTCTATTTATGATCATTAGCAATCTTGATTTACAACTTTTCATGGTTTCTAATTTCTCTTCCTATCCACCAAATAGGTAAAATAATAGGGAATACCATTTGAATTCAAATTTTGCCAAGTTTTCTTAAGCTTTTCACAAACTCTCATGTAGGGCATCCTCTAGATATCCAACGAAATAAAATTTTATGTTCTTCATAGGATTATGCACCTCAACAAGCACACATGTCATTCCAATTGGCATTTGTGATTTTGCATCCTCTCTTCTAACTTTACAAAATCCAAAGTATATTTTCTTGAAGTAATCCTCAAATGAGCTCAATTCAAATGGTTCCTCCTCTGTTGGTTTGTGGTGACCGACCAGACAAGTATTGTTCACTTTTTTGCAATTTTGGTTAACCCGTCAAGCATTTTTTTGGGTTGACTCATCCAATATTTCCCTAGGTTGACTCATTAATAAATTTTTAGGGTTAGGTTTTCTATAATAAAAAATGTGTTAGAGTTATGGCTTATTAGAGTGAAGAGGTATTGTAGCATTTGTAGTGGTATTGAGCTGAAAGGGATCACTGGTTGTAATCAGTTGAAATTAATGAATAATAATATTGGACTCTCTATTTGGTGGATGTAGCCTAGGATTGGGTGAACCACATTAAATTTGTATCTTCTTTTTCTACTTATATGTGTTTTATACATTTGCATTATTGGTTATATTTGCATGTAACTGTTAGATTTTTGTCTTCTAATCCTAACAAGTGGCACCAGAGCGGGTTGTTTTCAATTATCCTTTTCAAGTCGGTCTCACGGTTGAGTGGGGGTCTCAGGAGTAATGGTAGACAAGGGTAAGTTGAAGGTTGAGAATTTTAATAGGCAAAACTTTTAGTTATGAAAAATATAGATGGAGGTCTATCTCTATCAGAAAGATTTATGGCGGCCATTAGGAGGAATAAGCAAGAAAGTCGCAACTATGTCTTAGGAGGATTGGGATGTTTTGGATAGAAAGGCACTTTGGATTATTTGTTTATGCCTGGCACAATCAGTGGCATTTAATATTACAAAAGCGAAGATAATTGAAGAGTTGATGGAAACCCTAGCAAATTTATATGAAAATCCTTCCGCTTCGAATAAGGTATTTCTTATGAAGAATTTATTTAATATGAAAATGGTAGAAGGTGGGTCAGTTGTTGATCATTTAAATGAGTTTAATACAGTTACCAGTCAATTATCTTCTCTTAATGTCAATTTTGATGATGAAATTAGAGCCCTTTTAATTATGTGTTCTTTGCCTAAAAGATGGAATGGATTGGTAATGGCTATTAGTAACTTTGTTTCTTGTTCAAATACCCTAAAATTTGATGATTTTGTTGGTGTTATTTTGAGTGAGGAAATTCATAGGAAAAGCTCAGGTGGATCCACATCAAGTAGTATTTTGAATGTAGAAAGTAGAGGCAGATCAAAGGATAGAGGAAGAAACTTTGGAAGTCATGGGAAATCATATGGAAAATCAAAGATCAAGAGGTCTCAATCCAAAGGATAAAATTATTGCTAGTACTGTGGGAAACCGGGTCGTAGGAAGAAAGATTGTTGTCTCTGAAGAATAACGAAGGAGACAAAGAAGAAGGCAATAAGGAGGCAAATGTGGTAAGTAATAAATATGAAGAGGATTTTTTGCTTCTTTCCCTTGAAAAATCTGATGATTCATGGGAGATTTAGGGGCCTCATTTCATGCTATGCCCCATAGAAGTTGTTATCTTGATTATGTCCAAGGGGATTTTGGGCTAGTTTATTTGAGAGATAACGAACCCTGTCAGATAGTTGGGAAGGTAATTAAGATTAATTTGAAAAATGGGAATCATTTTCTACTAAAATAAGCAAGGCACGTTCCAAGACTAAGTAGGAATTTAATTTCAGCAGGGCAACTAGGTGATGAAGGTTGCACAGTTAATTTTAATGATAAAAATTGGAAGGTTTAAAAAGGTTCCTTAGTAGTAGAAAAAGGCATGAAAGTAGGCAACTTTTATCTTTGTACAGGTCATAATTTTCCTTCTACTTTAGTTTTTATAGATAAAATTCAATATTTAGGAACAATTGCCGCAGTTCAGCAGGTAGAACATGAAACAATCGTTGTGGATTCTAAAACAACACTATGGCACAATAGACTTGGGAATATGAGTGAAAAAGGTATGAAACTACTTCATGCAAAGAAAGTCTTACCAGGTCTAAATTGTGACAATATGGATTTCTATGAAAGTTGTGTATGGAGAAAAAGGAGAGTTAGTTTTTTGAAGGTTGGGAAAGAAAATAAAGATGATAAATTAGAGCTTGTGCATATAGATGTATGGGGACCAACTCAGACATATTCTATTGGTGGCTCTCTATAGTATGTTACATTCATTGATAATGCAACTAGGAAAGTATGGATTTATTTCCTTAGGCATAAATTTGGTGTATTTGAAACTTTTAAAAAATGGAAAAGCTTGGTTGAGAATGAAATTGGTAAAAGACTAAAATGTCTTAGATCTGATAATGGTGGTGAGTATTTTAGTAAAGAATTTGAAGATTATTTCTCCTCTAATGGTATTCATAGGTAGAAAATAGTTCCAAGGAATCCACAAGCAAATGGAGTGGTTGAACGCATGAATAGGACAATAATGGAGCGTGAAAGGACTATGAGGTTGCATGTTGAGCTGCCCTTAAACATGTAGGAAGAAGTTGTAAACACTGTTGTTTATTTAATTAATGGAGGTCCCTCTACTCCTTTGGGTTGTGGTATTCCAAAGGAAGCATGGAAAGGTAAGAAGGTGAGTTATTCTGTTCTTGTGACCTTCGATTGTGAAGCATTTGCACATATAGATTATGAAAATAGAACCAAGATGGAAGCTAAATCAAAGAAATGTATATTTTTTGGATATGTCATTGATGAGTTAGGCTATAGAATATGGGATTTTGAGAACCATAAAATTATGAGAAGCAGGGATATCATATTCAATGATAATGTAGTGTTGGATGACACTCCTAAATATGATGTTCCAGTGGTTCCTCATGATCCACAACAACAACAACAACAAAAACAACAACAACAAATACCGCAAACTCTAATGAATTCTAGATGATCTTTAAGGATAAGTAGACCTCGTGAAAAATTCTCTCCCTCTTTGTATTCTATTTTATTGACTGATGCTGGTGAACTAGAATATATGATGAAGCTACACAGCTGGATACCAAGGTTTAGTGGGAGCATGGAATGATAGAAGAAATGGAATCCTTGTTGGAAAATCAAACTTGGAAATTATGCACGTTGCCTGCAAGTAAAAAGGCTTTACAAAATAAATGGGTTTATAGGTTTAAAGAGGAGGATGGAGGTAAGAAAATATTTAAAGCCATGTTATTTGTAAAGGGATTTGCACATAAAAAAGGCATTGATTTTTCAGAAATCTTTTCTTTGGTTTTTAAGATGACTTCTATTCGTACTATTTTAAGTATTTTGGCTACTGAAGATTTGCATTTGGAACAAATAGATGTGAAAGATTCCTTTCTCCATGTTGATTTGAAGGAGGAGATATATATGGAAAAACCCCAAGGATTTGAGGTCATAGGTAAGGAGAAGTTAGTGTGGAGATTAAAGAAGATTTTATATGGCTTGAAACAAGCACCTCAACAATAATACTTAAAATTTGATAGTTTTATGGATGAGCACGACTTTAGCATGTGTAATTCTGACCATTGTATTTATTTTAAGAGGTTTGATAATGACAAATACATTATTTTATGTTTATATGTTGATGACATGCTTGTAGCTGGGTCTAACATGGATCACATAAGAGAGTTAAAACAATAGTTAGCTAAATCATTTGCAATCAAGAGTTTGGGGGAAAAAATAAAATCTTGGTATGAAAATTTGCAGAGATAGGCAGAACAAAAAATTGACTCTATCTCAGACTGATTATGTTGAAAAGGTGTTTCAGAGATTCTCCATGGAGAATGCAAAAGTTATCAGCACACCTTTGTCTAGTCACTTTAAATTGACTAAGGAAATATTCCCAAAGACGCAAGAGGAGGAGGAAAAAATTTCCAAGGCACTGTATTCTTAAGCTGTAGGTAGTTTAATGTATATCATGGTATGCACTAGACCTGATATTGCACATGGAGTAGGATTTTTTAGTAGGTATATGAGTCATCCTGGTGTTGACCATTGAAATGTGGTAAATTGGATTCTTAGATACTTGAGAGGTACATCCAAGAAATTTTTATGTTTTGGGGGATCTAGTACTAATTTACAAGGCTATGTTGACTCAGATTTGGAAGGAGACATTGATACCAGGCAGAGTACAACATGAATGTTTTTACTGTCGGTGGAACAATGGTGAGTTGGATATCTAGGTTGCAAAAGGTGGTTGCTTTATCCATCACAGAGGAAGAGTATGTAGCTGCAACAAAGGCAAGTAAGGAGATGATATGGATGTAATATTTCATGGAAGAATTGGAAAAAAAATAGGTTAACAATTATTTGTTACAGATATCTAGAGTGCCATTCATCTTGCAAAGAATTTTGCCTTGCATTCAAAGACAAAACACATATAGTTGATGTATCACTTCATTTGGTTGGTATTGGATGATGGACGGTTAATGTTGGACAAGATACATACATATGAAAATCTAGCAGATATGTTTACAATGGTAGTGATAAGGGAGAAGTTGAACTCCTCTTTAACTTTGGTTGGTCTTCATGACTAAAATAATTTAAAAAAACAACAAAGTCCAGGGTGTTTATTTCCAATGGGAGCTACATGGGTAGCGATATTGCTACAAGATCAATCTCCAAGTGGGAGATTATTTAGTGTGGAGCCTGATCAGTCTCCAAGTGGGAGATTATTGGTTTGTGGTGATTGATCAAGCAAGTACTATACACTTTTCTATGATTTTGGTTAATTTGTCAAACATTTTTTGGATTGACTCGTCAAGAATTTCCCTAGGTTAACCCATTAATAAATTTTTAAGGTTAAGGTTTTTCTATAATAAAAATGGTGTTAGGGTTATGGCTTGTTAGAGTGAAGAAGTATTGTTGCATTTGAAGTGGTATTGAGGTACAAGGGACCACTAGTTGTAATCAATTGAAATTATTGAATAATAATATTAGACTCTTTGTTTGGTGGACGTAGCCCAGGATTGGGTGAACCATGTTAAATTTGTGTCTTCTTGTTCTATTTATGTGTGTTTTATTCCCTTGCATTATTGGTTATATTTGCATGTAACTGTTAGATTTCTATCTTCTAATCCTAACATTCTCAAATTGGGAGATTTTGATTGTGCTCCTATCTTCATTCATTCTAAATCAAGGTTCCTCAATATATTGTCTTATTGTTTGCAGAAATACTTTCAAATATCTTCAAATCCAAATCCATAGATGTTTACTTGACCATAGGTTTACCATATGTAGCTAGAATGACTCTATTTCCTAGTTGGTAATGCTTAACCACTATTGTCATAAAATTAACATCAACAAATACATTAGGGTGAATGGGCTTATCCAAGTATAATATCCATGGATTTCATAGTGGGACTATGTATGATTTCCTCCTATGGAAGTAATTAAACACTCCCCAACCAAACTTTGGCAATTCTGCATCTCAAACCCCAGTCAAATTATCTAGTAGTTTGTCTTGCAGACCTCCATGCACAGACACATTCTGTGGAATTCTTTTACCATATAGAATCTTTAATATATCCTCATCTATCTTCCTGGGTGGGACCTTTTTACTCATTTCCCCCTTTTTCCCGTTCTAAGCAGTTTCTATAACTTAGGGGTTTTAAATTAAAAACCTAATTTTAGGTAACTATATTTTCTAGACTTTCTTCACTTCTAGAGTCCTAATCCTTATTTTATCACCTTACACTTTATCAAGAATCATTGAAAAACACAAAGGATCAAGTTACTTACTGTGCAAATCACTTCGGCTCCAATTTCTTTGAAGACCCTAGCTTTGCTCTGCACTTGCTTCTAGAACTTCATCTTGCACTTCTAAATTGTCATTTTCCAAGTTTAAAACTCCTTAATAAATTCTCATAGGCCATGTAAGAATCAACGGTTGAGATTAAAAGATGGAAATGCTTTACAAATACACCTTATGTTCACCTTGTCGACACGAACATCCTTAAAATATTGGGCCCCTTTTGACACATGTCACCATATTGTAGCTATGTGGTCTCTCCCCAAGAATGACAATCTTTTCACTTTGTAGCCATGGGCCAATCAAAATACACCAAATCATCATATATGCCCAGTAATACCGGTATCAAGACCCTAGAGATCTAATGGTATGTGTTGCATGAGAGTGCTTTTATCTTCCTCACATCTTAGGGCCATGTAACAACATGAGCCTTCGATCTCCTTAGTACTTTCTCAAGAATTAAAATTAGACTTTGCATGCATCTGACAGTCCATGTTACATTGGAAAGCATATTCTTTTGACAATTTCACCATCCGCGGTGTCATGAAAACCGTTGATCAAATGATTTTTTTCAACCTTAAGTTTTAACATGCAAGGTGCTTGGTTGAATCCACTTCTAGAGCATTTGTTTTTTACATCAACATCATCCATGGAGCCACACGATCCCTCAAATAGGAATCCAAAATATTCATTGTTGATTAGTCACATAGATCAACAGGTCATTCCTTTTTTATCAAAAGATGATCGCTACCCTAAAGCATCTAATCCTCTGACAAGAATCCCTATCATGAGGCCATGCGATCCATTCGCTTAGAATATTGTTTTTTAACGCTTCTTAAAATCTTCCTTAATTAAGAGGTCATCGTTCGTAGGACAATTCAAGCCACTATATCTTGATTATTATTAAAACTTAATTTAGATTAATTAACATTTAATACCATGGTTTCAAATGAACTTTCATGATCAAGAAGGGACAATTAGGAAAAAGGAAGGGTTAGTTAACAAATAGTGAATTACCTTTTTAATGAAAAAATTAAAAACAAGCTACCGGTTGAGCAGGTCAATAAAAAAATAGAATGAAATAAAGGGCAAAGGATCACAAGGATAAAAACAATCTTGACTTATTGATTAATTGATCTTTTATCTATTATGATTTTAATTTAATAATGAAATTTAAGAAGACAATTTTAAAAAATAATAGAAAATAACATAACGAGGATGTAAAGAGAAAGAAAATTAGGTGGAAATGATGGTTGGTAGGTGTGCCCATGATTATCAATACCACTTTGTAGGAAAAAAATCTTGATAATTTGGTGGTAGGGTACGTAGCATGTTTAGGATTTTTGGGGTACATGATGCATGAATTTTAGTGCTCCATGTATGCGTGATGATGAGAGGCACTTCAAGGCTATATTCTCTCAAGAATTGAGGTGATGTACAGGACAAAGTTGCCCTTGTTACATTAGGTGGCCCATCATGAACAATCATGGAAAATAACTATTAATAAAATGTGGAGGTGGGAAATGACTCAAAGGTTGATTGTAGTCTTGATTCTCTTAACATAGTAGTGAGAATAGAAGATTTAGATATGTAGAATTTGTCCTCTTATTAATATCAAATTTTCCATTAATCAGGTGGATGCATTTTTTATATGGTGAAATGGTAAATCACCAAGTCACACATATACATTGAAAAAGGGACCCTAAAATGTGATCCCTTTTGGACTAGATTTGATCAGCACAACCCAAATGGATGTAGGGATGCTAATGCATGATATAGTATTGGAAGGAATGTGATGATTTTAAGATCTCTTTTTGTGTATGTATAAATGATAGAATAAGAGTGTAATATATATGCATAATGAAGTAAAGTAAATACTCATGCAATGATAAACATTAAGATATCAGATCTAATGTATCAAAGAGAGTGTTATGGAAGAAAAAGGATAATGAAGAACTCACCTTGAAGGCTAGTAGAGGATGCAACTTCAGATTCGTAGAAACCCTATTAGACTGCACTGAAACTAGAAACAGATCGAGATCCAAAAAGCTACAAGAGGGCACTCTCTACTATGAAAAATTGAGTTTTGTAGGAATAGGTCAAACCTAGTTCGACCTATACCAAGGTATATATCAAAGGTGGTTTGACCTATACCGTGGAGGTCTGAATTTGAAGGTCTCAGGACTGTGAACAATATTGCACTTCCAGATTTGCAAATTTGAGTTTGAAACTCAACAAATCTACACCTACACACAAGAGAAGAGGAAATTGTTGGGGTAAATGGGATTTCCTTGGTTAAGCCCCTGTTTAGGAATTAAAATTGAAATAAAATAAGTAAATAATGTAAAAAAGAAAAATGTAAGTATTCACCTTGCTTGTCAAACCCTTGTGGATGGATACAAATATGCTACACCCACAAATATGTATACTTGCTTTCTTGAATGTTGAATTGTAGAATGTAGGATTTCCTCACCGATGCAATAGATCTACACTTTAAAAATCATAGATCATGTATGTATGTATTATTGATATGCTTGAATGAAGAAGGATTTGGAGAATGGATGAAAGAAAGCCTTCAAATCTTGGATTCAAACCCTTGCTTGCTTGAAATCTTTAAAAAGAGCACTTGAATTTCACCTTGGACTTGATTTCTTGAGAGTGAATTCTTGAATGAAAAATGTATGTACATTGTGGATCTAGGCCAACTGTGTTAGGAGGGAAAATGAAAATAATTTTCATTAGGTATGAAACCCACAAAATTTAAACCCCTGAGGTATATGTCAAAAGTGGTTTGATGTATACCTGATATATGTCCAACCAGGTTTGACCTATACCCGAAAGGGTAAATTTTGACACACAATTTGCAAGGTCCAAGAAGTATTAAGAGGCTCGAGGCAAAATGGAGAGGAAAGTGGTAAAATCAAGCATAAACGAATCAAAATATAGGAGATCACTAAAATGGGGCCCAAATAGGTCCTAGAGATTCCAAATTAATGGTGTTAACTTTTTAGACCTATACATTTAGCCCCCATTTTAGTAGGAGTACGAGATAAGATCATTCTCATGGTAAAGGAGAGAGAGAGAGAGAGAGAGAGAGAGAGAGAGAGAGAGAGAGAGAGGGGAGCACNAGAGAGAGAGAGAGAGAGAGAGAGAGAGAGAGAGAGAGAGAGAGAGAGAGGTGATCACCTTAGCTCTAGTAGGATTGTATGTCTTACTATGAACCACACAATGAAAGAAAAGTGTGATCACCATGCCTAGTAAGATTGTGTGTCTTACTGTGGACCACACAAAAGTGAGTGTTGTAAAAGATGGCATTGTAAGTTCTAGCAGGGTTTGTGTGTCGTAC
The DNA here is from genome assembly GCA_018584345.1 of Thuja plicata. Taxonomy (NCBI): domain Eukaryota; kingdom Viridiplantae; phylum Streptophyta; class Pinopsida; order Cupressales; family Cupressaceae; genus Thuja; species Thuja plicata. Next base: position 669,855 of record MU224729.1, on the reverse strand, counting down.
TAGTAAACCCATCTAGGATCTGTCCTTAAACATTGTATGTTAATAAGGGATCCAACAAAGAGTGACATGTCCTTAAGTATTTTATGTCCATAAGGGATTGAAAGAAAAAGTAGGGATCAGTCCTTAAAGTTTGTAGGTCCATAAGGGATCCAAAATTTAAAGCATCATCAAAAAACTGTGTGTGCGTGCAAAAATGTGAGCATAGTATATGCCCCCACGCTAAAGCTATTACAAGCACCTTTACAAGAGTAATGGCTTTAATGAAGCGTACATGCATCCACTAGAAATGTTTCCACTATGAAATGCCCCCAATAAAGGAAAAATCAAGGGAAATGGGTATATGACAAAAAGAGAGCACAAAAGGGATCTACTAACTCTGGGGTCAGTAGGTCATATGATAACTCATGTTTATCAGAATTATGTCAAAATAAATTGTCACCATTTCACAAAGGAAGTAGAACTACAATATAATGAAAGAAAGGAACGTAAGATTTATGAAGTAGAGTATTTTTGGATGACATCTTGGAGACCAAAAAGAACAATTTCTATTGCTTTGCATCATCCAAATTAGACAACAGAAAGGAACATTTATGAATAATGGAACATGTACAACATAGCATGTAACAACATATAGAAGAACTAAGATACAAATAAAAGAATGATTATGACATTGGTATTTCTTTATTACCTTGTGCCAATGGAGAAACAAGGGTCATTTAAATAAATATAAACAACATATAACAAGAAACACATCACAAGGGAAACACATCACAACAAACAAGAAAACAAGAAAATAAAGGAAAGGATCTATTGTGCAAGAGGAGCTAGTCAAGTGTATCGCCAGCCCATATCGGTCTATAATGTTTAGGGAAGGTAGACAACTCACCAGAGGAGCAACATCAAGCTCAGCAAAGGGAACGATAGCCAAACAAGGACCCTTCTACAAAGATAGGTCACTTTGTTCGGTATTAGGAGTGATAGATAACTGTTGTGAAAGCATAGCTAGTAAACTATTATCAAGATCAATACTCTCATACATATCATTAGAATTACTAGCATGCATATCATTGTTAGTATCATGAACATCATCATCAAGAGTCTCTTATTCATCAAGATTAATTGTAATAGAATCCAAGATACAAATAACATTGTCATGTTTGTTCATTTTAACTTTCTTTAAATTCACTTCCTCCATAGGCTCAAGCATGGTTTGGTGAAAGGAAAGTAAAATATGAGGAGAGTTACGAGGTGAATAAATATTTTTTGAAACACGTGCATGGGATCTAGCACAATGTTTGTGATGAAAATCATGAGCATGACACATTCGTTTGGTTTTTATAGATATTTGGGATGGGATAAGATCAATCAACATCGGGTCCTTTTCTTCTTTAGGAGGAAGAACTGAAGGAAGCACACTAGGTTGAGAGATGACATGAAGAGGATGCAGATAAGGAGGAATAGGTGGTGTAGGAGAAGACTACAACTAGGATCATCCTTTGGTTTTCTAAGTTCACAAATCTTTTGAATCTTAAAGGCTTGGTATGATCAAAAAATATAATCAAGATGAACCTTAGTTGGTTGAGGAATGTAATGCCAAAATAAATCAAGGTCAACAGAGTGTCGAGGCACCAAAGGTTGATAAATACTATGGTTAAAAATCATTATCTCTCCATTATGAGGAATTTTAACACATTTATGAATATGAGAAGCCACAACACTCATGTAGGTAAGCCAAGGAAGACCAAGTTTAACTTGAAATTGATCAGAAGTAAGAATAACATTGAAAGTAGTGTCCAAAGTTTTACCACCAACTGCTATAGGAAAAAAATGGAACTATGCGAAGGATAAAGTAAACCATTGAAATTTTGAATCAAAACATCAGATTTATCACAAAATTCTTTATGCAATCATTTACAAAAAAAATATGTTCTTCAGTTATAACATTCACCATGCAAGTGGGATCAACAAGGGTACTACGAGAAGGAATACCAACAACCCTAGCAACAATGTAAAGATGACCATCAGGTACCTTAATTGTTTCAAAAAGATCAAAATTAATGCAAGTTCAAGGTGGAGGTTGAAGTTGAAGTTTAGGTTGAGCTAGAACATGTTCAATTTGGTTGAAAATATGAGTGGCTTCATCAAATTTCTCATCATAATCAATGTGCATGGGAGAAGAAGGTTGCTCAATAGTATTAGTTGAATGAGATGGAAAAGGATTAGTGTATATTTGTGAATTCTGATTAGGAGGTGCAACAGATTTGTTTCCCTAGTTAATATCAAAATCTATAGATATAGCATTAGAATAAATAAGGCCTTGAGCCACATAATTCAAAGAAAACCATTTTTCAGTATCATGACTAGGTTGATGATGAAATTGAAAAAAAGCTTTGGGATCAAAGAATCTAGAGGGTGGTTTAGTGAAGACATGTAACTGATTGAATGTTTGAAGATGTTAAGTTGATGATCATGCAAGGCATTAAATCAGTTAATGTATTATATTTTCATTGATGTCAACTTGATATAATCTATATGGTCATGGAAATACTGCCAAATACTTCAAAGAACCAATGAATCAAGGCTATGCTATCAATAATGCATATAAGTCAAGTATTCGGTAAGTGACTGTATACACTGATGGAGTGTACACCAATGGTTAGAGTAAAAGAGAGAAGTCACAGTGTTACCCGATGAGCAAATGCACAACATTACTGATGAGCACAGTCACAGTGTTGCTTGACGAGCAAAACACAGAGTAACCCGACGGAAAGAGTCACAGTGTTGCCCGACAGAAAAGACAAGGACGAAGATCCTGATGACAACTAAAGTCACACCGACGGAATAGTCAGTTATCACCAATGATTAACTGAAGTATTGACCGATAGAACAGAGAGTTTAGAAATGACAAAATGCTTAGCTTTCAAGAAGCTAAAGA
>MU224729.1:631951-647131 GCA_018584345.1 Thuja plicata | reverse complement strand
GTAGTAGAACCATTATGAGCTCCGCAATGGTTGGTCCTTTCAAAGTGTTACTCTATTCCTCTTATGTTGACTCCTTCCTTATTCATGGATCCATTGCCTCTGCAAAAGGGTTAGCACATGTACATATACAAGACAAAGAATTCATAACAAGTTTATTTACTACCTCGCTCTTCACCATATGGCTACAGGAAACCCACCTGACTTAAGGTAAGACAAAAAGGTATCAGATTTAATTCCATATATCCATACAACACATAGATAGCATATTTATAAAAAAATTTAAAAACATTTCACATATATTTGCATACACCCATAGATATAACAGTTCTAAGATATTAAACAGTCTGGAAAGTATCATGAAAACATATAAAGTCTTTCAAAAGTAGCCATAAAACATATGAAAACATAAAACTATATGGCCCTATCTCGGCCTTATCAGCATAGATGAAGGAAATGAAACACATATAACACTCATAGGAAGAGAAGGAATAATAGGATTAGGGAGACTCACATGTGTGAGGCTATAAGTTTGGATTGAAGTTGTGATAAGAGGTGGAGCATAAGTGAAAAGATTAGGAATGGAAGTAGAGATGAGAAAATAAGTTTCAACACTTGTAGTAGTGGGGAACATAGAAATTCTTGAGCACATTCATTAAGAGGTTTAACATTTGAATTGATAAGATGAGAAATGCCATGCAAGAGGTTAAGACCATGTTCATCATTATGAATGAGTTTCTTTAAACCTTCTACAATGAAAAGAGCTTTAGTATTATGATTCTCTCGAGCTAACCAATGTTCCAACTTTTAAAATTCATGAGTAAGATTTTTCACTTGGGTAGGAGGAAATCTTAATGCTTCATATTCATCATGAGAATAATGATAAGAGTTGTGGTTAATGATAGGATCACTAGGAAACATGTTGGTCTCATCAAGATTCCAAGGAAAGAAGGAAGGTTTAGGATGAAAAGAACCCATGAGTCTATAACTTCTTCTAAGCAGAATACTATAGGTTGGAATTAAAGTAATGAAGCTCATACACAAAGGAATTAAAGGAAGGCAATATTTAATTCAAGAATTTAATGTAAATAAAGTTTATCACAATGCATACAAATTAGATCTAGATATAAAAGAACATGAACCATGTAACCAAAAAAAAGTAGATCCAAATATGGGAATGGAAAATCTATCTAGCCAAAGCATATAGGAGACAATCTATGATGTATACAATGTAAATGAAATTCCAACTAGATGCAAAGGAGATCTAACTACCAAATCAAAAAGCATGAAAGCGGCGGGCTCACCAAAATGTATGCGGTGAGCCTAAAAACATGTAAAAGAAAATTCAACACCAAGATCAAAAGAGGAAATGTAATACATTGGGTTCACCAAAATGTATATCTAGTGAAATGTTAATCAATGGTAAATCACCAAGTCACACATATAAATTAAAAAGGGACCCTAAAATGTGATCCCTTTTGGACTAGATCTGATCAGCACAACCCAAAAGGATGTAGGGATGCTAATGCATGATCTAATATTGGAAGGAATGTGATGATTTTAGGATCTCTTTTTGTGTTTGTGTATAAACGATAGTGTAGACGTCCAAAAATATTAATATTATTATTAATATTATTTTCCCTCTAATTCCTCTAACTATTTAATTTAATCAATTAAATAGTTTCAGTTTGCTAGTATTTATCAATAGCTTAAATACTATTCCAATGTATTTCATTTAAATACATTTGTCTCATAAAATTCCCTTTTTGATAAATTTACATTTATTAAAATAATCCATATTCCTAAACCATGATTTATTCAAATTTTATTTGAATTATAATCTAAACCCTAGCTAGGAACCTATTAATACAACCTAGAGACCTACCCTAAGCCTACCCTATTCCTACCCTACTCCCATCACCTCATTTCCTAAGTATATTTACCCACCTAACTGTCCTCTGATCATGCTTAAAGGGTGATTCCTAACCTTTTTAAGGCTAATGGAATGCTCACCCACATGGGGAAATTATCTCCAAAATGGGCACCCATCCCTCTTAATTTCTTCTTACAACTTTGTCCCCCACTTGGAAATGTTGAGCCACTCAACATTTAATGCCAAGTTTGACTCAAAATTGGCTATCCCCTCAAGCCTATGTGTCCCTTATGTGGCTCTTATGTGAATGCCACATAGGTGCCACATCATCCAAACCTCTTCCTCTCTCCCAAAACTCTATAAATAGAGGCCTTCCCCTCTCCATTTTGCATCTCTCATATTTGCATTGTTATTATGCTAACATAGCTCTAGATTTCATGTTTTCATTGCTAGTTTCATGTTTTTATGCTTAAATAATTTAGAAGTTACATGCTAGGCTAATGGTTAATGAATCATAGTTGTTACTTTGCATCTTTCATAGCTTCAATCTTGCATAGTTAGTATATCATCTTCATAAGCTTAGAATATCATCTTGTGAAAAATTTGAGACTGGTTCCTTATACTAGTTCTTGAATTCCTTCATTATTTGCAATCTTACATTTGCATTGGGGATCATTGCATTTTGTGTGTTTGAGAGAGCACACCCACATCTAATCTAAAAGAACAAATCAAATAAGTAGAATAGGGTGCAATATACTTATTTTAGTTCTATCTGATGTTATGATGTTGTCTTTTGTTGGTTTCTTTGTTCATTTCATGAATCATGTGTGCTAACCCACTAACTTCTCATATTTGAGCTTGCTCCCAATAGATAGAAGATTTCACCATACTACATTCTGGTACACCTGGTGGGATCCATGTCCCTAAAAATTACTAATTTCTTATCTTTCTTTCTTCAAATTTTGTCTAGCATGCAGATCAACGTCTGCATTTTACGCAGAGGCGTCTGCGCAAACGTTGGTTCTCACTTAACTGTCGTTCGACGTCTGTGCTCAACCAACGTCTATGACTTGCACTGTCGTTTCCGCCTGGCATTGCTAATTTCAGACTTTACAAACTTTACTTTTTGTTTTTTTTGAGATTCACTGTGTTTCCCACTGCTTTTTAATGTTTGAGCATTCATTTTTTAACAGAAATTAGTTTTTTAACAGAAATCAGTTTTGCAAGCAGATATAATGTTAAAATTTGAGTAGGGGAAAAGAATCTTGATAACTTTTTAAAAGAACACTAGCTTTTAGTTGTTTGGATAATCCCAGATGGGTAAATTTGATCAGACAAAAGACTAAGAAGAAGGAAAAAGTGACTTTGTTTGCTATTTTGTTGTGTTTTTGTGAACTTACAGGTACAACAATGTCCACAAAAATGCTGATTCATGTTTCAGTGTCTGTGCAAACACCATTGCAGGAAAATCATCGATCGATGTCTGCGTGTCAATAATCGGCGTCTACGACTGATATAACAGACTTTCTATTTTTCTGTGTTTCTGGCCTATTTTCTGTATTCTGTCATTTTTTTTAGGCTAAAACAAGAACCAACGTCTGCACTCTATCAAATTGTTTTGATCATTTGCTAGCAATTGTCTAGTGGTTTTTTGTATTTTCAATGCTTTCCAAAGGGTTAAATTGAATTGTTTTGCAGCACCGCTTGTCAAAGACACAACTTCAAAACTACTCACGTTTGTATTGCAGGTTGCCTCACATCAAAACCGACCAAATGATCATGTTTGTGTTAATCTTTTTTAGGCACATAGACTAATTAGTTAGATTCTTTTGTTTAATCCTAAGTGAGTGTTAGGGGATTATGCTCTCTTCCCTTTTGGGAAGATAAAAAACCTAGACACACTTACTTTGTGTTAAACAATTGAATCTTTTGGGAAAGAACAAAAGCTTGTCTTGCATGCTTGTGGAGAAAATGATACTGGATAGGAGAGTATGATCTTTTCCCCTTGTGGGAGAATCATAAATCCAGACTCCTTTTTGTCGCCAATCCAATTTACTTTGAAATCCTTTAGATGGGTCTTCCGGTTGAGGGAAAAATCTCTTGGGAATGACCCACGTGAGAATGAGGTGTAAGCCACACCACTCTAACTCATGTTAATCAAATTTACTCCTTGGGGTTAAAACCTCGGGAGTTGGTTGGAATTTGAGCTTATACTCGGCTCTCATCTAACTTAAGTGTGGCCTCGCAGTCTTAATCATGTTTACGTGACCACTTTTGTCAAGACGCTCTATGGGGCTATACACCTGAATCTTGCTTGCGCGGACATAGAGGATACAATCGAACGAAGACACTTACTAAAAAATATAGGCATAGAAGCTTACCCGATTCACCTCCGAACGATGACTTATTATAGTGCGAGGGGAGGGAAGAATCTCCCCACAAGATCCCCATGATATGTGTCCCAAGGTATTGTGTTGCGAAAGAGATCTTCATAGCACGACAACAATACCTAGAAAAAGGCAAAAACACGGGCGCCCTTTCAGGGGTGACACTGCTGTGTGAGCTGACAGACTACCAAGCAATGGGTCTATAATATTTCATTAAAGCCAATTACTTAGGTAGATGTGTGCTTGAAGTGGTTGAACAACATTTTCAAAAATCCAAAATACAAACGGAATACCCAACATTCAAATTTGTCACTTGCTTGTATCCTTCAAGGTTTGTTTGTCACTTGTCAGATTGTTTTCAGACACATACTTGTTCTTTTTTGATTATGTTGAAATTGGTTTTTGCCATGGAACAAATCTATTGAAAATCAGAATGAGATCAAACTTTTTTCCAAATCATCAAAATGACGTACAAATTCATAAAATAGTTGGGTTGCACTGAAGCTGATATAACAAATGATGTCATCACAATAAAGGCGTATGCCAATCTAGAGCGTACTTCTAAAGACACCATATCATTGCCATTCAAGTGGGCCTGATTATCTAGGATACATTATGTCATGTTGTTGATCTTGACCTTCCCTTCAACATCCTCCTTGGACGCCCATGGATTCATTCTATGCAAGCCGTCCCCTCCACCTACAATCAGTGCATCAAATTTCCATATAACGACACTGAGATCACCATCCGTGCAGATCCCAAGCCCTTCACATACTACAATGCATTGGAAACATCCTTTCCACATTCCAATGACTGTCCTGGGATTGATATTGGCACCTCTGTTGCCAATTCATCTTGAACCCATTCAGACCTAGAAACAATCCTCTCTTCCACCTTATCCACGATCAAGATCAACAACAAAGGTTGTGGTGAGTATAGTTTATCTGATGCCTTCACAGTCAGAGCACTGCCAATTGATCCACGCACTCAAGGCTGCCAACCTAATCTAAGAAAGATAGAACCAGAGACAACCAAGGTGCTACAATTCAGTTCTACCACTTTTATCTCAAAAGGTACTTTGACTGGCCAGGAAATGACACCAAAAATCAACAAATGGCTCTACAAAGATCCGCCACCCAAGGACACAAGTTGCCTCAATTAATTCAAAGATAAGTACCCCACAAATCACAAACTGGTAACAAAAAAATGGGACTACCAAGGAGGTGGCCTTGGATATGAAGAGAAAGGAATGAAAGATCCTATTATACCTACCCGACTAGAAAAGCACCTAGGCCTTGGCATGGGCTCTGACATGAGTAGAGGCACCAACGAAAACATCTTTGCCTCTTGTCCGTCCCTAGGTGAAATTGCTGATATCAAAGATATCCTGGAAGAGAAATTTATGAGAGCCTATGATGACATTTTTGATGATGAAACCTTCCTGGGAAATTCTGTCCTACACCAACTTTCCACTCTCTTCATTGACCTTTTCCTCCGCCATCCTGAACTCATAGACTGGGACCAACCAAGTGTTGTGCACATTGATGAGTTCCAAAGTGAGGACGCGCTCCTAATATTTATGGGAGCAATTGAGAAAAGCAATGACTGGGGGCAAGACTCAACATATGTCTACAAACTAGACCCAAAGGCATACTTTGGGGAAGAGGAGAGCTTCAGCCACAAAAATGAAACAGAAAATAAAAATACAAAAGAGAAAAATAAATCCCCTAGCAAAAACCCCTCTAGGGTGCTATCTAATCATAAAATAGTAAAAACAAAGGGCGTATCCCTTGGTGAAAACCTCTCTAAGGTGCCAGAGGATGAAGATTCTCCTCTTCCCCTAATCTGAGATTATAGGCCTGAGCAGTCATCGATTCTCATTGAAGAAACAAAACCTGTCAACCTGGGCACCAAAGAGAATCCCGCCATCACATACATAGCAGCATCTTTGACTGAAGAAGAAGAACGATATCTTGTCACCCTCTTGAAGGAATCCATAAACAAGTTTGCCTGGTCTTACTCCCACATGCCGGGACTAGACCCCAACTTAGTGGTGCATCATCTTGCAGTAGACCCTAGCATTAAGCCTGTCAAACAAAAGCTTAGAAAGATGCACCCTAAAGTGGCACTACTTGTTAAAGCGGAGCTAGAGAAGTTACTCCAAGCCAAGATCATCTGCCCCATTGACTATTCTGACTAGATTTCTAACATGGTGCCCATCTCTAAGCTTGATAAATCAATCATGATATGTACAAATTTCAGAGATCTCAATAAGGCATGTCCCAAGGATGATTTCTCCTTGCCAAACATAGACATGATTGTGGATCTCACAGTAGGACATAAGATGTTGTCACTCATGGATGACTTTTATGGATATAATTAGATCTTCATTGCAGAATAAGATCAACATAAGATAGCATTCATGACCCCTTGGGGCACCTTCTGCTATAACATGATGCCTTTTGGCTTAAAGAATGCTGGGGAAACCTATCAAAGGGCCATGACTGTCATTTTTCATGACATGATCCACAAGATTCTTGAAGACTATGTGGACGATATCTTGGCAAAATCAATAAAAATAGATCACCTAAATGTTTTGGAATATGTCTTTGACAGAATTGGACACTACTGCTTAATGCTCAACCCTAAGAAGTGTGTCTTTGGGGTCACATCAGGCAAAATCCTGGGGTTCATTGTATCCAGACGAGGCATTGCAATAGATCCAAAGAAAGTACAAGCTATCATAGAGATGCCTCTGCCAAAAACACTCTGACAACTACATAGCCTCCAAGGAAAGATACAATCTATGTGTCATTTTATCTCTCAACTAGCAGACAAGTGCCAACCATTCACTCATCTCCTACGAAAAGACAACATATTCAAGTGGGATCCTCAGTGTCAGAAGAGTTTTGACAAAATCAAAGAATACTTGCCTAATCCACCCATCTTAGTACCACCTGCACCTAGTCGACCACTCATCCTATATATTTCTGCTACTACCACAACACTGGGGGCACTCCTCACTTAGTTGGATGATGAAGGTAAAGAAAGAGCTATTTATTACGTCAGTCGGACCTTAGTGGGTTGTGAGCTCAACTATTCACCTATTGAAAAATCATGTCTGGCAGTGGTCTTCACCACTCAAACAATTTTCCACTATATGCTTAGTCATACAACCAAGCTAATTTCAAAGGTGGATCCTCTCAAGTATATACTCTCCAGGACTACACTCATAGGTCGAATGGAAAAATGGGTTATGTTGCTAAGTGAGTTTGATATTCAATATGTCGATAGAAAAGCCATTAAAGGGCAAGTCATCGCTAATCAGCTAGTAGAAGCACCATTGGTAGATGCATATCCTTTGGTCATAGAATTTCCAGATGAGCATTTGTACATGGTAGAAGAATAACCAACTTGGCAACTCTACTTTGATGGGTACTACACAGCTCATGGTACAGGAGTAGGGATACTTTTCGTCACACCTCAAGGTGACTACATCCCTATGCCATTTAAATTGGGATTTCCCTGCACGAACAATATTGTAGAATATGAGGCACTAATCACTGGACTCCGTGGCTATAGAATGGAATATCATAGATATACATGTCTTTGGCGACTCCCAACTCATCATCAAACAAGTCCTGGATGAGTATCAAACTAAAGATGAAAAATTGATGCCATATAAGAAGATGGTTGACAAGATGAAAGAACACTTCCTCCACTTGTAGATAACATAGGTACCATGCTTGCAGAACAAAGATGCTGATGCAATGGCCATAATTAGCTCCCTCGTAGAGATTCCTCATGAGCCTACGCAATACAAATTCTTAGTTGAGCAACTTCATGCTCCCGCTTATGAGAATGATGAATCAAATTGCGTATGTGTCTTGGTTGGTCCCCAGTCCCTGTGGTACCACGATATCCAAGCTTACCTACAAAATGGTATCATATCTCCTCACCTTACTGCAGCCCAACACCAAAACTTTATCCGTAGAGCTTCCCGATACACCCTCGTAACCAACACCCTTTATCATTGAGGTTATCACAACGTGCTTTCTAGGTGTTTAGATGAAAACAAATCCGCCTAGGCTTTACAAGAGGTACATGCTAGAATCTGCGGTGCCCACACCAGTGGCATGGTCCTAGCCAAGCAACTTCTACGTACAGGGTACTATTGGCCTACAATGGAACATGATGCTTGTGAGTTCGTTAAGAATTGCCTACCTTGCCAACAACATGCCAATCTGATCCATGCTCCTGCACAGGACCTCAAACCTATTGCACCTCCTTGGCCCTTTTCTTGTTGGGGTTTTGACCTTGTTGGTAAGATTACTCCCCTCTCATCTTAAGGCCACAAGTACATAATCACAGCTATGGAGTACTTTACAAAATGGGTCGAAGCAATTCTGCTCACACTCACTACAGGTGTCTAGATCTCCAAATTCATCCTCTATCACATTGTTTGCCACTTTGGCATACCCTTCACCATCTTCACAGATCATGGTACACCATTTGAAAATCAACACGTCAGTGATCTCTATGCTCGCCTCCATATCCATCACCGTTTCTCTAGTCCATATTTCTCGCAAGGTAACGGCCAAGCTGAGGAAACTAATAAAACCCTTCTCAAAATTCTCAAGAAAGTTGTCAATGATACTGGTCATGACTGGCATCTCCAGATCAATCCCACCCTCTGGGAATATCACACTTCCTACCATACTCCTACAAGAANTCTCTATGCTCGCCTCCATATCCATCACCGTTTCTCTAGTCCATATTTCTCGCAAGGTAACGACCAAGCTGAGGAAACTAATAAAACCCTTCTCAAAATTCTCAAGAAAGTTGTCAATGATACTGGTCATGACTGGCATCTCCAGATCAATCCCAACCTCTGGGAATATCACACTTCCTACCATACTCCTACAAGAACCACCCCTATTCCCTAGTCTATGATGCTGAAGCAGTCTTACCGATTGAGGTCAAACTATCATCCCTCCGAGTATCACTAAGAGGCCTGGTTGATGATGAATATTAATGAGTGGCACGACTCACACAACTTGATCTACTAGATGAAAAGTGCCAGAAATCCTATGATCAACTGATTGTCTACCAAAATAGACTCAAGCAGAACTATCACAAGAAGGTCCACCCATGCTAATTTTAGGTGGGGGACCTCGTGTTAAAGGAAAATCAGAAAGTGGGTACTGATCGAGAAAAGTAAGGTAAGTTTGAAGTCACCTGGCAAGGTCCCTATGTTGTCACTACATGCTTCGATTCTGGGGCATATCAACTCTCCACTCCTGAAGGAGAACCCTTGAATGATCCTACCAACATCATTCATCTCAGGTGCTTCTATGCCTGATGGCTGGTTGTTCATTCCAGTTATCTGGGAAAATCCATAAAAAGTGTAAAAAGTCCTAAAGAAAGCACAAAAACAATATAAAACAGTCCTGAAAAATTGCCAAAAAGCAGAGAAAATGAAACTGAAAAATGGATGTCCTGGTGAAAACCTGGCAAACAGGTACTTGGACAACATCAAAAACATAAAAAAGATCCAAATAAATTTAAAAAATAAATAAATAATAAGAATAAAGAGAAAATTTTTGTCCAATGGTGAAAACTTGGCAATCAGGCACCTTGGACAAGTATGCGTGATGAAAACCTGGAAATAGGCGTCACACATAGTGGACCATTCCATTATCTATCAAACTCTTGTTTCCACCCATCACCACATCTCCGCAAACCTCAACATTTCCCATATTCCCTGGGTGTTCACATATCATACACACTAGTATGAAGTGATCCTCCTATCTCGTATCCTGAGCTTTTGTACACATAATCTTGTATATTATTGTCCATATGTTGTACTATCCCAATCCCTGAGCTTCATTCGTGTATATTTCTCATGTCCTCAGTTTCTCCTTGTGCATAAAATGATACAGTTGTGATATTTAAAATCATACGTTGGTTTGATAGTTTGATCGTAGTGCACATTTGACCAATCAAATTTATGAATCCCATCTTTCTGGAAATGAGTCCATTGGGGATGTATCCTTCCTCTCATCTACTTAGATCTAGATCATCATCATCTATGGGTTCTTGTAGGATGTATCCTTCCTCTTGAACTAATCGATCAACATACTCAACTGTCACACACATCAAGACAACAACACGATCCAATCGAATCTCGACAACAACCTTTGTGCATAATCACTGTAACTAATCGCTTGTAATTAATCACTCAATTTGATCCTTGTATATTCGTGACATATCCTGTCTTCTCACCATCATACTAACATCCTAGGTCCTCGTCATGCTAACATTCCCTGCCTGGTCCTTCGTAGTCCCCCTGGCCGATTCATCAGTTGATCGTGACACGCAACAAAAATACGAGTCCCATCTCATCCATTGCATCCATTGCATCTAGTTGTTGCATCATTAGGTTCATCATTAGATTGCATTAGGTTCATCATTAGTTTGCATTAAATCCATCACTAGGTTTCATTAAGTTATTCATTTAATTGCATAGTCAAAATCATTTTAGTGTCTTGATAATTAATTCATCTTGCATTTTTAAAACATTTAGATTCATTTTATTATCTTGCATTGTTAAATCATGTACATCTTGCATTGTTAAAACATTTAGATTCATTTTATCAACTTGCATTGCTCAATCATGTACCTCTTGCATAATTAATTCATCTTAGGTTCATTTTAGTCGTAACATTTAGGTTCATTTTTAAATCATTGCATTGTTAACACATTTAGATTCATTTTACTCTTGCATTGTCAAATCATTTAGATCATTATAGTCTTGCATTGTTAAGATTCATTTAGATTTCAACATTCATATACATATTCATAAAACATCACCTATACATTTGCATACATCATAAAATCACATCACATCCTGTATCCACACACGTCAGTACATCATATATATAGCATCATCCACCCTGCATAAGTCATGCATCATATATACATAGTCATAAAACTATCTTGCATACACAACGTGTCATACATTTGCATCACATCCTGCAAGCACCAAATGTCAGTAATCATATAGGCATCTACATCAAAACATCATATAGATCACAACATACAAATCATACATCATGAACATCATAAGAGTCCTCATCGATCATATATATATATATCAAATGTTAATAAAATACATCACGTGCACCTCGATGCCAATATACATGTATATCTCAAAATGTAAAAATGTGTGTCACATGATCCTCTACTGAATCATGCCGGTGGCTGTGATGATCCACCTCCCTGCTCTGGTGGCAGACGTGGTGGCATGCCGACAGATCCATGTGATGCTGAATTCCACACTGTGCTCTGAGATCAAGACCTCTCTGAGTACTCTAACCTCTATCCCTTAGGAACTAGTTGATGATATAATGCATGATAGTGGGATGCCTCTCTACCTACCATGTTCACATCTCTATGAGCTACGAACGCCTCTGCCACAACTTGCCTAGCCCCACCTGCAATGGCTGCCTGTCTGGTGATATCTCGCTCAGCCTTATAAGTCTCAACCCATCGCTGTACTGCATCCCTCTCTAAGGTCAATGCCAGGATCTGCTCAGTGGCCTCCTCCATCTGCAAGGTCAGAGTATCCAATTAGTCTATAAGTGTACCTATCTCGGTACATAGAGCTGCAACATCCTATGTCAAATCAACCATGGAGAGCTCTCCTGAGTCAACCCTTCCCTATAGGGTACCAAGTGAACCCTCTACTCTATCAGCCCATGCTATCTCTGCAGTTAGTAACCCCTATATCCAGGTAATCTCAGTGTGCAGGCTCGTATCCGATACCTGTGCCATGTCTAGTAATCCCCATAGTCTCGCACACTCTATCTGTAGACTATCTCACTCAGCGATGATAGTGTCATGAGTATCCTGTGCTACATACCCTGTTGGTGGCCCCTGTGGCACCTGCACTTGTGGTTCCTATACCTATCCCTGTACTGGTGGTGGCCCCTGATCTGGTCCAGCCCCTACTTGTGCCTTTGTCCGAGGTCTAACCCATCTCTATGGCCTCCTCCTCTGACTTTCTACCAAGGTCTCTAGGGCATCTCCTATGGAGGTCCATCATCCACATCCATATCCCCTGTCAACTGCTTGTGAGCAACCACCTAAGCTGGGTCTGTCAGCCGCAATAGTGTGTGTGCAGCCCACCATGCTGCGTACTCAGGAATCATTCCTGCATCTGTAACATCAGGTCATGCCACAAAGTCTATTCACACCATGTCCCTCCAGGATTCCCTTACTATCAGACCATCTGTGTACTTGCCCCATGTGCCTACCTCCATGGTGACTTGAGGATGTAAGGCATCCTCTGCCACCACTCCCTGCTGCAGCCCAAACTGTCTCATAACCCTCGATGGTCTATACCTCTCTATCTGGTGGATGGTCCTCCCCAGTAGAAAGAAATTAGTCTGAACATATGAAAGGTATAGAAAATCCTCAAATCCATCTTCCACTCCTACCGCCTAGTCCATAGCTCCCCACGACTCGCAGAGTCTGTACGGGGTCTAGTAGAAAACTTGTACCTCATCAAGTAATCGTCGCCAGTAGCTGGTCTGTCCAATGGAGGTATATCTCAAAGGAAGCCTATATTTGCAGGCATATGGCTCTCCAGGCTATCATGCCTCTTGCACTCTCATAGGCCAGAATACTGCGATGTTCTCCCAGGCCCAAACTAACATCAAAGTAACGCCTGTCCCCATGTTGCACACCCCGCAGTACGCAGCCATGTGTAGATCATGGTACAACTATCCTAAGACAACGTACCCCCAGCAATAAGTAGTACCATTCTCTAGTATCTCAGTTAGCGCCTATGACCATCCCATGACAAAACCATGTCCAGCCAGATTCGCTAACATGCAGCCTCCGATCAACCCAGCCAAATACAAGGCTATCTGCCGTAGTCTCCTATCGATTTCTGGCTGCCAGGGCATCCAGGTCTTGTACGTTGGGATCCTCCTCATAGGTCTCCAGAATATGATCTCCATATAGTGGTCACTGTCCTCTAACTGGTACTATAGTATTGCCCCTTAGATAGGTATCCAAAGAATCCGCCACACATCCTCCAACGTGATCGTCGCCTCTCTAGTAGGCAAATGAAATATGGTGGTATCATTGTGCCATCGCTCAATCAATGCAGTCATCATCCCATCATGTGCCTATAGCCTAGGCCAATGGGGCACATAGTCCAACCCAACCACAAATAACAAAACCCAGTCATCCTCAGTGAGTTGCGACTCAAACTCCATGGTCGACGGCCAGTGCTCCCGCGATCCCATTGGTGGGAACTGCTACTGCAAATTTCAAAACCCACCATGTTAGCCCCTTTTTCTTCTAATCATAACCTAATCCCTCCCAAAGTGGGGCATCTTGTCCCTAGGTATGTTGCCGACCCATCCCCGGCCCCCGTTGGTTCCCCCTCATTTCCCTTCCCCTCGGCGTCTGCCCTTTTAGGCGCAGATGCTGGTTCAGCCAGAAATGCTGGTTCATACACCGACATCTCCACCTTCATTCCATGTAGACTACTTTCTTCATAGATGAAGGTCTAGGTTTGGCATCTTCAAAGATGCTGGTCTGACACTGACGTCTGCGGAGATGCTTGTTCAGGGATTGACATCTTCGAAGATGTCAATCCGGGGATCAATGTCTTCACAGATGCCGGTTAAAGAACTGACATCTCCGGATTGCAACCCTAATTTCCCTCATTAATGACCCATCTACCCATCCCACAAGCATTAATAAATTTGACACTAATAAATGTGAGGTCTTGGTTGAGTCACTCAACGATACCGGCCACTCCGCGGGTCTCCCATGTGTGCGCACGTGCTCTCCCAACTGCCCCTTCATCCTATCGTTAGCCATCTTTTCCCTCTAGAGCTCAGTTTTTACTATTCACTATTCACAAATGACCTTCCTTAAGCCCCTAGCCCTTCTTATAGCCCCTATTTTCCCTAAAATTTTCCCCCACCCATTTTCCTTCCCCCCATGTATCTTTTTGTGTAAATCCCCTGTTGTACAGTTCTAATACGCATAAAATCCCCAAAAAATTTAAAAATTGCAAAAAATAATTTTTTTTTCCAAAAACTCCAAAAACATCACATATCCTCAAAAATCTTGCAATAAACCATTGTTTATTTCTGCATCACTCTATTTTTCAAATTCCAGTGATGTTTTGTCTCTTACAACTACAATCATGTTTTACACAAATAAGTTTCGTGACCAATCGTCCTTGCTCCTCATTCTGTTCACAGCTCTTGCCAGCGACTATTTTCTTAATCACATCAAACCCAATCTTTGCCTGTCAGGATGCATCCTTCCAGGGTCGGCTTATCAAATCCTTCATTACATCAAATCCTGTTCATGGCAAGAACTTTGGACTGAATGACTGCTTGGTCATGAGGCCTTCTTTATTTCTTTAATCTTATTGTGTCAATTTACACCTACTCACTGCTACCTCGATCTGCTATATCTTGGTGAGTTGTGACTGGTGGCTACTGATACAGGCATCTTTTGCAGTGTTCTTTTCTTTGAGCATCTAGTCCATGCAAAGGAGTCTTGTCATCTGTGTTTTCTAACACCTGTTGCATACCTCCTATTGCAATATCAAAATCAGATGTGCTCTCCATATTTTTTACACAAATGGATCCCTAGTGCTCGTTAGCTGCATTCATTTCATTTGCATTAGCATTCTTCACTGCATTTTAGAAGGCTTCTACTTATTCCCTCCTCTCTCTTCCTCTTTCCCATTGTGTCCTTTTTTTTGACAAAATCCCACAACGTCATCTTCGTTGTGTTCTTTTCTTGAGGGGGCAAAACCCTGTACCGTCGTTGCTTCAACACGGCTCCTAGAAACCCTCTTCCTCTGGGGCAACTCATTTTCTTGTC
>MU224729.1:614458-626364 GCA_018584345.1 Thuja plicata | reverse complement strand
CACTTTCCGTATTTTCTTCAAACATGCTATCTTCCTCCTCCCCTTCTGTTTCCTCCGTATCTTTAATTTTCTTCTTCTCCACAGACCTAGCCTGTTTTTTAGCTTTCATCACCTCATAGACAAGCAAAATGAGTCCCTGGTGTGAAGCATGGTCCCCCTTGGGATCTTTCTGATAACTTGTGATAGTGGCTTCTAACGAGCTAAGCAAATAATAAGGTAAACTAATTTTCACCTTATGTCTAAAGTGATTTAACAGCATGAAATGATGCCCTGTTGCTCTAGTGAACCTACCATCCAGAGTTATATAGCTAATGAGGACATACAAAACATACCTCCAAGGCCTGGAAATGTGTTTAGGGTTGTGGTAAGAGGTGTCAATCTTCACCAATCTGTTCCTCTCTTAGTTAAATGGTCTCTACATTCCAATAACATAATTAAGAGTTTGAATTAACATTTTTGATATATCTTTCTTTTTGGCATAATTAATATATCTCTCACGACTTTGGTCATAATCTAGCTTTTATTTTATTATTTTTAGTTATAACATAGGTATTACATTTCATATCAGGATTTTCAAAATCCTCCATTTTCATCCATATAATTGGTTAATCAAGACTATTAAAGTATGACTAACTCACTGTATTTGCATTATGTGACTATGAATTGTTGATAATACTAAAGGATCATAAGTTGTCATTAGTATAAAAGGAAACAGTTTTTGAACCATCGGTGACATGATCACTGAGTGACAACATTCAGACAAGCGCAGAGGTCACCAAAAATGTCTTAGCACAGTGATCACCAAAATAAGTGAACAACTATAGAACTATCACCGACAGACAGTTAATAGAGTAAACCAAGAGCACAGTTCACAGAGTAAACTGAGCACAGTCTACAGAGTAACCAAGCACCAGTCTACCAAGAGACAATTTTATTCCTGAGAATAGCGGATCTGAGATACACGTCAGCTAAAGCACTTTAGTCTTAAAAATATCTTTGTGCTTAGCTATAAAATCATTTATTTAGGATCAAGTAAAGCATAAGTAATAGATTTAATCAGTTTAACTGCTTGTAAACATGCAAACTAGAAGATCAAGGTCAAGTTGTAAACCTTTGATCATAGATTTTTTCTTGTAAAGCGTGAAACCTAATTAGGTCAAAATCTTTATATAATTATAGATGCATAATCATTCAAGAACATGATGATTGTAGCCGAAGAACACATCTATCAATCAGACAGAGAGTTTCATGCAGAAGGACATAAAAGAAAGAATTTAGTTATGAAGAACTAGATTCAAGGCTACCGAGCAGAACATAGGTATTATCCATCAAAATTAGGTGATACATAATTTTGTGAACTTAAAGGATCTGTATTTAGCAATTCAAGATTGCAAGTTATTAGGTCATAAGTATTTTTGACTGCTCTCTAACAATTGTAGAAAATAAAAGAAATCCTTTAAGAAGGTGGACTTAACAGTCTTATTTTAAATCTCTTAATCGAGTGCACACATACACTGTGTTGCTAAAATATCCTAACCGAGTAGACTTAACAAGTCTAACATGTTACTCCTAACAGGATAAGATCATTAGAAGTGATCACAACTTGTAGCCTTAACCGACACCTTTCATTCTACAGATAGTGAAGCTTTTTGGGTTTCATCCCCACCATAGTTTTTACCTTCTAACAAGGGTTTTCTGCGTTACCAATTCTTGTGTCATGTGTAACTAAGTTTCATGAATGTTTCTATGATTTTTTACATGCACTTACATTTATGTTATGATATTCTATGCATAAGGTAGAAAAGCAATATGGTCAGTAATGCAAGAAAAGGATTACTAAGGTTAATTGATAAAAAGTTTTAAGGGTACTGATTCACCCCTCCCCTCTAAGTACACACCCTTCCATTATTCCAACAAATGGTATCAGAGCTAGATCTCTTATTTGGAAAAGTTTAATCACTTGAGAGAAAAGATCATACAATAGAAAGGTATAAGCTTGACAAAAACATTGAGAATCAGAAGTTGGAGATACAGATTTTCTTTGAGCAATACAAAGAAGCAAGAAACAACATGAAATAGCTATTGGCTAATAGAAAAGTCATGGAATCTTGCTACAATGAAACTGACTATCATGAAGAAGAGATACCTGATTTATTTGATTCATCAGGATCTGTATTTGGTAATACATCTGAAGGAAGCATTACAAGTCTAAATAAAATCAATCAACATATGACTGAACAAGTAAAGGTATTGAAAATATGCCAAGGGACACAGATGGTAAGAATGATTGATGTTATGAATAATTCTAGACAAGATGAACAAGAAAGAACATTAGCTATTGATGATAAGAGGAAGATTACTAAAAATTTGCAAGAGAAAGAATCTAAGATATAGAGACTTACTGAACATCACATTGAAATCACCAATGAAATAGTTCTTATGAGTCATGAGGCAAAATGAGTGAACATAGAACTTAATGAAAAATTGGAAGCTATTGGTGAACTAAGAGAAGAAAATGAGAAACTAAAGCATGAAGAAAAGATTCAATAACAACATAATGATATGATCAAGAAAGCTGAAGAAAGTATAAAAAGAATGGATGATTTTATAAATGGACAAAGAAGACTCAAAAATAATACCAGTTTAGGGTATACCAAGCATGGTGAATCATCAAACCAATATGATCAAAGAGATTTATACACAAATCCAAGAGAAAAGAAGCAGACATGCAATCATTGTGGAAAACTAGGCCACACATCAAATGTTTGTAGGAGCAAAGCTAAAGGTATTCCTAAATTCACTTCTACATTCATAGGTAATTGTTATAACTGTAACAAGCATGGAAACAAAGCACATGAATTTAGATCTAAGGTGAAACAACCAAAGAAGGAAACCTACATGGAAAAATACTATCCTACTTGCAAAATGCATGGCCACACATCTCATGAATGCAGGAAGAATAAAAAGCAAGTATGGAAACGAACAGAATAAGAAAATCCTTATCAATCGAGAAGAGTCGGTAACTCCTATGTTTGTGATGCAAGAGCATCCTGGGGTAGTTGGAAATCCTGCTTCACCAAAAATATGTTTTCTTTTGTTCTTTAGCTTGTTTGGAGGCTACTTAGCGAAGTACTCTGTTACCCTGTTGCTTGAGTATGCTTGGTCCAAGTTGCCTTCTATTGCTTAGGTATGCTTGCCCGAGTCATTTTTTGTTGCTTGGTGATCTTTGTTCCTGAGTTGTTGTTGTTGCTACTTGGTTTGCTACTTCTGAGTTATTTATCCTGATCTGGTCAACTTCAACATTTAATTCCCGTGGCATAATTAATGTGTATTCTTTTATTGGGATTTGTGTGGACCTAAATCAAGGTTGATGTGTTCTCCTATGTATTTTGTTATTAATTGCAGATGACTGGTGCATTTAATATCTATTCATTGTAGAGTGTATGGCTAAATGGGTCATTTAAGTATTGTTTACAAGTCGACTTGTGGCAAGTGTGTATAAAAGAGAGTCTAGGTTGATTTTTAGAGAGGAAAGACATGACAGAGGCATGGAAAGATAGATAGAGGATAGAAGAGTAAGATAATAAGATGAAAGATTGTAAGTTGTTGTAGATAGTTGTAAGTGGGTAGACAGAGATTATAGATTGCTTGGTGGCCTACGAGCACAAGTTGAGATCTGGTTTCTTCCACTTAGCTATAGGGTTGATGTATAATTTTGGATCTTGTGAGATCTTGTTGAATCTATTGATGTAATTGGCCCTAACTGGGAAGGCCTTACAGCCTGACATGTTGCATGTAATTAGAATTATGAGATAATATAAGTTGATATTGATATATCTTGTGTTGTGTTATTTCTACTGTGTGTTCTTGTTGTTGCCTGCAAGTTTGGACAATCCTTTATTGGATTCTCTGAGCTTGGACTGCATCAAGTGGTATCAGAGCTTCTGGTTCATTTCTTATGGAGCTTAGGGTTTTTGAAGATATGGAGAGATGCCTCTGAGAGTATTGGACCCTAGGGCAATTGCAGATCTTTCTGAGGAAGTGGAAGCAAGGATAATAGAAAGATTCAGATATGAGATGGTGACAATGAAGAATGAAATCATAGAAGGTATTAGAAGTATTGAATTACATAGAGGTCCTAGAACAGATGATGGTTATGAAGAAGCTACTGAAGATTTTGAAGTTGATGGATCTAGTGGAGATGACAAAGCTAATCAGATAGAGAGATATGGAGGAGACAGATATGATCGGTTGTAGAGAATTGGAGCTTGATTGAGTAAAAACTATAGAATGGAGGTGTCCAATTTTTTAGGTACATTGAGACTTGAGGAGTTGATTGATTGGATCGGTGAGTTAGAAGACTACTTTGAGCTAGAAGACATTGAAGATCCACTTAGAGTGAGGTTGGCATAGACTAAGTTGAAAGGACATGCTGCTTTATGGTGGAAAGAGTTGCAGAAGGAGTGAGAAGAAGAGATGAAGATCAATTGGTGGAGGTTGATGGTGGAAAAACTAACGGCTAAGTTCATTCCTGCTAACTATGAACTTGATTTGTTTAAGAAATTGCAGAATCTGAAACAGAAGGAGATGACTGTGGAAGATTATACCGAGGAGTTCTACAAGTTTACTATTCAGTCTGGGTATAGAGAAATTTTCAAAGAAAAGGTGGTGAGGTATGTTAATGGTCTAAGATTCAATATCTAGGATGAGATTGGTATGTTGAAGATTGACTTGGTAGAAGATGCTTATCAATATGCACTGAAGGCAGAAGATAAGTTGAAAAGAAGACATTATGGTAATTCCTAAGGGAAAGAGAAGAAAGAGTAGTCGGTAAAAGATAAGCCAAGGGTTGAAGATGAACCAAAACTTGTGGAACCAAGGAGGAGAACAGGGAGAGGTGTATTCAGAGGTACTTGTTACAACTATGGAGAAGGACATCGGTCATTTGAATGTCCTCATGTAGATAAGAAAATTGGTAGTCACCAAAATGCTGTGGTGAATGAGGTTTCTAAGAATGAACCTGAGGTGGAGAGTATGAATATTTTTCTTAGGAGAACTTTTCTTCTCTCAAAGCAAGCTGATTCTTGTCAGAGGAAGAACTTGTTCAGGACTGTGTTGATGTAACAACAAGCCTTTCTCTCCTACCCTATCCTCCACTAGGGTCTTCAATAGGCCTCTTATCTAGCCTAATTAGGGTTCTACACTAACTCTAAACTTTAAGGATGCTTTCCACAAGATCCCACTCCAATTCATTTTGAGTACACCAATAAGGAATTCAAACTACTCAACACCTAGCCATAGTGCTCTTCTTGTCCATCTTCTCAAATTGATCCAAACTGATCAAGAACTCTTCCATATGGAGAGGTAGGCTACTAGATGGTTAATTGGATCCAATCTAATGTCTACAAACACCCTTTACCATGGAACCCTAAATGAGTGCCAAAAACCAAGTCAAATTCACCCAAAATAGGGCTACAAGCATTAGGCCTAATTAGGCAGTTTTTTCCAAATATCTTGAAAAAATCCTTAACAAGATAGAAAAATAGCATTGGATTATGATACCCTTTATCAAAAACCTAAATATTTTCTAGGTCTTACTTCCCAAAGGTGTCCGTACAGTGGCTCCTATAATCATTCCTAAAAATTAGGGTTTTCAAGCATTAAGATTGTCTACACAAAGAATTTGTTTCTTGGCTCTCTAAACTCTTAAACCAATCTTCTCCACAAATTTGGGGATCCTCCACACACCATAATACCTCATCATAGTCTCTAATTGAATCAATCAGTGCTTCCAATCCCTTCAATTAGCTCTGCAACTTCCTATGATCCCTAGCCATGCATCTCTGGCTCGCCTGGGAATCACATCAAAAATAGCTCCCATAATTTCCAGGGACCCTCCTTCACTATAAAATATGTACATGGAGTCATCACCCTAATCTAAAATTCCCATGCAAACTCCACAGTGGGAAGAGGACTTATGACCCCATTTCCAGAAGTGGCTTGGTTCAAGCCAGTGACTGGTTTAAAACAAAAAGAATTTACAAAACTAAATCAATTAATACCAAATACAAATATCCCATAATAAATAATCTCAAAAAAAACTACCCTAACATATTCAAGAGTTACAGTACAAGATCTAATCCATGAAAATACAAAATGCTTAGAAAAACAAGAACTGCAACTATTTCATTGATAATACAGTCTGTACAATAACTTTTCAAAATCAACCAACTTGTTCACAAGGTCGAGGGAGGTATTTTATAGGTGTCCATGGTCCTATCCTAATAGTTTTAGATAGTTATAACCCTCCAATTCCCTACAACACATTATGCAAGAAATGTTGTCAATGTTGTCAATGACAACATTGCCAACTTTTGCAACTTTTGCGCTTCTTGCATAAAACTTGAACAAACACCTCAAGAACTTAGCCAATTGCATAATTGGGATAATTGAACATAAAATAGGTCTTGTAAACCATTAATTTTCCAATTTGACCCATGGATGGATCATTTTCACTATTGCCCCAACATTGGCAATATGGAACAAAAGAGCAACATTGGACATTACTGAAAATAACATCACTAAAGACCTAAATAGACCTCCTCATCTAACTCCAAACATCCTAGGACCCACCTAGTTCTATTATTTCACTAGTGGTGTGGCTAGGACCACTACAAGCCAAAACAACTTAGAAGCCCTAGGTTACATTGTAGCCTACCTAGGTGCTCATGCACCATGTGTGCAAGTCTAGTGGTAAATGTTGTAAGGTGATTGTTGATGGAGGAAGTACTGACAACCTAGTAGCTGAGGAGATGGTTCATAACATGTTTTGAAAATGTTGAGGCATCCTTGTCCTTATAGGATAAGTTGGTTACAAGTTGGTCATGCAGTAGAGGTGAAGGAGCAGTGCATGGTGAGTTTTTACATTGGTACCTATAGAGATGAAGTATTATGTGACATTCTGGAGATGAGTTCTTGTCATATTTTACTCATTAGACATTGGAAGTATGATAGAGAGATTATTCATGACTGTAAAATAAATTCCTTTACTATACTGAAGGATGGGAAGAAGTCTATTTTGATTCCTTTGAATGATGCAGAGCTCAGTAAGAGGAACTTAAGCATTGGTAGCACATCTAAAATGGTTGCAGTGGATGGTGCAGACATGAGTGTCTAGAGATATGAAGAAAAATCAACAAGTACTAGTGGTAAAGGGAAATAAAAGAAGAACCGGGGGAAGAGTGTGTTGGTTGAGGACTCGAAAGACATGTTTTCCAAGAACTAGTTTGGGATCTATGTGTTGAATCTCAACAAATTTTCATCCAGCTTCTGAGGACATATTTTTTTCACCTGGGGTGTTTGATGCAAGAGCATCCTGGGGTAGTTGGAAATCCTTCTCAACCAAAAATATGTTTTCCTTTTTTCTTTAGCTTGTTTGGAGGCTGGTTAGTGAAGTACTATGTTACCCTATTGCTCGATCATGCTTGGTCTGAGTTTCCGTCTATTTCTCAGATATGCTTGCCCAAGTCATTTTATTTTTCTCGGTGATCTCTGTTCCCGAGTTGTTGTTGTTGCTTGGTTTGCTGCTTCTGAGTTGTTTATCCTGATCTGGCTGACTTATACATTTAATTCCCATGGTGTAATTAATGTGGAGTCTCTCATTTGGATCTATATGGACCTAAATTATCCTATGTATTTTGTTATTAATTGCAACTAACTGGTGCATTTAATATCTATTCATTATAGAGTGTATGGTTGAATGGGTCATTTAATTATTGTTTATAAGCCAACTTGTGGCAAGTGTGTATAAAAGAGAGTCTAGGTTGATGTTTAGAGAGGATAGACATGACAGAGGCATAGAAAGATAGATAGAGGAAAGCAGGGTAAGATAATAAGCTGAAATATTGTAAGTTGTTACAAATAGTTGTAAGTGGGTAGATAGAGATTGCAGATTGCTTGGTGGCCTACGAGCGCAAGTTCAAATACAGTTTCTTCCACTTAACTATAGAGTAGATGGATAATGTTAGATCCCATGTGATCTTGTTGAATTTTTTGATGTAATTGGCCCTAACCGAGAAGGCCTTACAACCTGACATGTTGCATGTAATTGGAATTATGAGATAATATAAGTTGATGTTGATATATCTTGTGTTGTGTTATTTTTCGCTGTTTGTTCTTGTTGTTGGCTACAAGTTTGGGCAGTCCTTTATTGGATCCTCCAATCTTGGACTAAATTAGTTTGGGATTACAACACATGGGTAAATTGCATACCATGTGGTAGATATGGACACATCTACAAACATACCTGAGGAAAAAAGTGATGAACATGGGGAGAAAAAAGATACAACAAAGGAGAAGAAAGATACAAGTGGAGAGGAAGCATCGAGTGATGCCACTACCAAAGACATCAAAGAGGTAAAAAAGGCTATAGATAAAGACAAGGTTGATGTAGAGATGTCTAATAATGACCAATAGGTCAATACCGAGCACCATACCAAAGACACCACACCTCCCACGCAATCACTGAAATCAAAAGAAATAGAAAAGGAACTTGCAATGGTACTACATTCCCCTACTTCCAGCACCATACCAAAGAAGAAGAAGAAGATTAAAGCCTTGGTCACACTTGAAGAAATCATTGACATACCTGACTGTCATCCAAGAACACTGGATCCTGAGTCACTTGCCAATTATGGTGAACTTTGCAAAAGGAAGGCAATACAGAACAAGCTCAAGAAGGAGCACAAAAATTCACAAGTCTTGGATACTACAAAGGAAATCCTCTTGCAAATAGTTCCTGACACACAAATTGATCAAAATGCACTCATAATTGATCAACTAGTAGTTCTTACTGAGGCCATAACATCATAGGATGTAGAAGATGACAAGGTAATCGAGGAACGTGTAGAAGAGAAGTGTCACTACAAGCTCACAAAGAAGATCAACCAAGAAGTTGCAGATAATAAGGTATAACTTTCTGAGCTAGTAAGTACATTGGAACCAATAGTATCAGAAGTATTTAACTTAGTTCAAAATTTGTGCACAATAGATCATTTCACTACCGAGCATAGTGAAAATATAGCTAAAATTGACGAAGATCTTAAGGCTAGTGCACAAAGTCTCACAACCGAGGAAAATGCATTCCAATTGCATTATGAGAAGATTGTAGAATCAAAACGGTTGAGACTTGAAATACAAAAGACTGAAAGAAAAATCAAAGATGAGGTAACTGAGCTCCAAGCTATGTTACTACCAAATCTCACATTGCTGTTGAAACACATGACTTCGGCAAAGACATTAATTGCCACCCCAGAAATGTCAGTCACCAAGAGTATATATGACATGCATTCCATAATCAATTTGGAGCACATGACCCTTGAGCACCTCAAGGAGCAATGGGAGAAGTAGATGACAAACATTCAAAAATCCCATGCCCACATATTTGAAAAGTTGTAAGTACTACACCTTTGTCATTATTTTCAAAAAAGGGGGAAAATATATGTCTACATTAAAAAGAGGGAAAATATATATACCTTAAAAAAGGGAAAAAAAATGTCAAAGGGAAATACAAAAATGAGGAAACATGTACGTACACTGCATCGAGGCATGCACATAGGGGGATTCATTGACAAGGTAAAAACTTAGTGTATATATTGAACATATTAGTTTGCATATATTAGTTTTTGATACTAATTCCAAAGGGGGAGGTTGATAATCTTAAAGGATCATAAGTTGTCATTAGTATACAAGGAAATAATTTTTAAACCATCAGTTACATGATCAATGAGTGACAACATCTAGACAAGTGCAGAGGTCACCAAAATAGACAAGCGTAGAGGTCACCGAAAATGTCTTAGCATAGTGATCATTGAAATCAGTGAACACCGATAGCACTATCACTGACAGATAGTTAACAGAGTAAACCGAGAGCACAGTTCACAGAGTAAACTGAGCATAGTCTACAGAGTAACCCAAGCACCAGTCTACCAAGAGACAATTTTATTCCCAAGAATAGCGGATCTGAGATACAGCTAAAGCACTTTAGTCTTAACAATATCTTTGTTCTTAGCTATAAAACCATTTCTTGAGGATCAAGTAAAGCATAAGTAATAATTTTAATCAATTTAACTGATTGCAAACATGCAAACTAGGAGATCAAGGTCAAGTTGTAAACCTTTGATCATAGAGTTTTTCTTGTAAAGCATGAAACCTAATTAGGTCAAAACATTTGTATATATAGATGTATAATCATTCAAGAACATGATGATTGTAGCCGGAGAACACATCTATTAATCAGACAGAGAGTTTCATGCAGAAGGACACAAAAGAAAGAATTCAGTTATGAAGAACTAGATCCAAGGCTACAGAGAAGAACAAAGGTATTATCCATCATAATTAGGTGATAGATAATTTTGTGAACTTAAAGGATATGTATTCAACAAATCAAGATTGCAAGTTATCAGGTCATAAGTATTTTTGACTACTCTCTAACAATTGTAGCAAATAGAAGAAATCCTTTAACAGGCTTGGCTTTAGCCTATTAACTGTGAACTAATTTTGGAAGTTTCCAAAATAATTGACCAGTCAGTTCAGTCAACTGACTCTCTTGACCAATTGAACCACTCGCACATGGATTGTGCTTCTTCAATCGAATCTGAGCCACTCTTT
Source organism: Thuja plicata (assembly GCA_018584345.1). NCBI lineage: Eukaryota > Viridiplantae > Streptophyta > Pinopsida > Cupressales > Cupressaceae > Thuja > Thuja plicata. Next base: position 615,696 of record MU224729.1, on the reverse strand, counting down.
TTGTTTGATCTCGAGCGTTGATTCGAGAGAGATTTCTATAAAAGAGAAACTCTTTTCCCTCACAAAGGATCCTAATCTTTTATTTAAAGTTATTATACTGCATTTGCATCTTAGCTTTCTTGCATTCTTAGCATAGCTTTTATTGTTGTTTACTTTTATTTTAATCATGCAAATCTAATCTTAGAGCATATTTCAATTGGTGTTTTAAAATCAATCTTACACACTTTAATTGGTGCTCTAAAACTGGATCTTAGTTAGCTTTTGATTAATTGCATCTGCATAACTATCTTAGATAATTTAGGATATTTTTTAAATCCTTCATTTAGGTCTTCAGTGTAGTCACTGAGCTTGCGATGATCTGAGAGAAAGCTCATACTCCTACCTACTAGAAGGCAACAGGTCGACTCTTTCAGACATGCAAGATGAATGAATCGATATTCTTTTCTGTATGCAGCTAAAGTATAATGACCATGTTGAAGTGTACTACTAAATCAGAGGCCCACATTTAGCTAGCACATTTCTAGCACCCCATGGTGGGTGCCAAAAATGTGATAGCTAAATGTGGGCCTCTAATTTAGCAGTACACTTCAACATGGTCATTGTTCTTCAGTTGCATACAAGAATGAATATGGATTTATTCATCCCGCATGTCTGAAAGAGTCGACCTGTTGCCTTCTAGAAGGCAGGAGTATGAGCTTTCTCTTAGGTCATTGCAAGCTCAGTGACAACATCGAAGACCTAAACGAAGGATTTAAATCTATATGCTGAAAGTAAACTGTTGATTAATCTAAATGCAAATGCAAATACAGATTGTTATTAATCCAAGCTAGTTAGGATTCAGTTTTAGAGCACCAAATTGAAAGTATGAGATATTCAGTTTTAAACCTAAAATAAAGTGTGCTCTAAATTAGATTGATTTGCTTGAAAGTAATAAACAACAAAGATTAAATAAATGCTAAGAATGAAAGAAAGCTAAGACAAAAATGCAGCATAATAACATTAGATAAAAAGTTAGGATATTTTGTGAAGGAAAAGAGTTTCTCTTTTATAGAAATCTCTCTTGAATCGACGATCGAGATCGAACAAAAAGAGTGGCTTGGATTTGATTAAGGAAGCACAATCCATGTGCAAGTGATTCGATTGGTCGAGAGAGTCAGTTGACTGAACTGACTGATCAGTTATTTTGGAAACTTCCAAAATCAGTTCACAGTTAACTGAAATGTTTCCAAAATGATAAA
>MU224729.1:591388-614335 GCA_018584345.1 Thuja plicata | reverse complement strand
TAATGTGATTTTAGGAATTAATTAATTAATCAAGTAAGGTGATCGATTAGGACCTAGGGTTTAGGTCAGATGATCAGGTCAAATGTGATGAATTGCCTATTTGATTTAGGACTTAGAATAATCAAGATGAGGGTTTCTTGATTAATTACTGAGATTGAGGGTCTAGGGTTTAGGTGACCATTTTTAGGTGATTACAATAAGTATTTTTGACTACTCTCTAACAATTGTAGCAAATAGAAGAAATCCTTTAAGGAGGTGGACTTAACAGTCTTATTGTAAATCTCTTAACCGAGTGCACACATACATTGTGTTGCTAAAATACCTTAACCGAGTAGACTTAACAAGTCTAACATGTTACTCCTAACAGGGTAAGATCATCACAAGTGATCACAACTTGTAGCCTTAATCGACACCTTACATTCTACAGATAGTAAAGCTTTGTGGGTTTCATCCCCACCACAATTTTTACCTTCTAACAGGGGTTTTCTTTATTACCAATTCTTGTGTCATGTGTAACTAAGTTTCATGAATGTTTCTATGATTGTTTACATGCACTTACATTTATCTTATGATATTACATGCATAAGGTGGAAAAGCAATATCGTCGATAATGCAAGAAAGGATTACTAAGGTTAATTGATAAAAAGTTTTAAGGGTATTGATTCACCCCTCCCCTCTCAGTACACACCCTTCCATTATTACAACAATTGTTACTTTCATAATCCCATCTGCCCCATATTTGCTAGCCTGTCCATAAAAGGGAAAATACTTTGGCACGTGTTTCTATTATGGAGACTTTTTGTATAAATTTGGGTGTGTCAAAACTTCGGCCCAAAATAGAACTTATGTCATTGATCTAATAATGACTTGTCACTTTATATTATTATTTAATTATAATATAATCTTAATTTTTCCATCCTAATGAGCCTGTGCAAAGACTTCCCAAAGGGCAAAGAGTCTGAGACATGTCTCTATTTAAGAGACTTTTTGTAGAAATTTATTTATGTCACAACTTTGATCTGAAATAGAACTTGTGCCATTGATCAAATCAGAATGATGACTTGATATTATTATTAAACTATAATATAATCTTAATTTAAATATAAAGATTTTATACTTGGAAAATGTAGATTGCATAGAGATTAATTGTGGGTTTTTCTTTCTTTCCCATTGCTATATATAGACACTTGTGAAAGGGAACACTTATTATCTTAGCCTTTCATAAATATGAAATTTTTCCTTTGCCTTGGCTTAATCTTTGACGTCTTGTCATTTAGTTATTGCCTTGATGCAAAATATCCTCCATCTATATAAATGACACATAAAAAACCAACATTACCACAAAATAATACCAACACTGACAAGAGCCCCTCTATCATTATCTAATGGTATAGTATCTAGTACCAAGTGGCAAAGAACACTACATTGAATGGTTGTTAAAGCTAGCCCACCAGTTGCCATAATTAACTCCCAATTTCTATTTATTCCATATCGTCCATTCCTTATTAATTCTATATCTATTGTATACCCTGCCAAATATTTTGCATGCTTCTCCATGCAGTCTGACCCACATTTGGCATGACATCCCATATTCTCTAAAGGTGTTAATCATTATTTCAACATTCTATGTAATTATTAACCTTATCATTGTAATACTTCTTTTCTAATCTAAAGGTGCATCGTGTGATGATGTGATCAAGACTCATCTCCTAATATTATTATATTATTAATAAATATATCATATTTACCAATAAAAAAAGAGCGTGTGAGTAATTCATAATCTCACTGAGCCCTTTGTCTATATTTTGCCCAAGAAAAGCCATTTGTCTTTTGACAGTTTTTTTTAAAATTATTATTAAGTTTTATCAAGTTATAATTCACAAATGAAAGTATTTTATAAATGTTAATAAAAGTATTCATTCGCCAAAATTTTCTATAATTTTCAAGGGATTGAAAAAAATTGCTAAAAAATCTACATTTTCCCAAAAAATAATGAAAGATTCGTCCTAATTTTTCAACAATTTTCATGTGATTGAAAAAAATTCGCTAGTAGAATTTAATATGTTTTCCTTTAAAATATTTTTTTTGCCAAATAAATTTATATTTTCCCCCTAAAATAATGAAAGATCCGCCAAAATTCTCTACAATTTTCATGCAATTGAAAAAAATCGCCAACAAAATTTAATAATATTTCCTTAAAAATAAAAAATCACCAAGAAAATTAATATTTTCCCCCAAAATAATGAAAGATTTTCCATAATTTTACACCTTTACGCAGGGGGTTTCTTAAGTTATCCCTTCCATCTAGCGAATCTCCCTTCTCTCTGCTGACTCCCAATACTCACTTCCCTTTGATACTATGGAAAACTATTTCAAACAAGAGTTGTCGGTTCCCACTTCTCCCCATCATTTCTTTTCTGCAATGTTTCAACCTACAACTCTTCTACAGTTGATCCCACAAGACTTTGCCTTCTTCTTTCCTACCAATCGAAGGCTTGTATTTTTTCCTTTGTAATAGAAGATCTCCCCCTTTGAAGATGACATTTATTCCTTTTTAATTTATTGGTCTCTGTAACTACTTGATCTGTCTCTATAACTGCCAACCAACTAAATCTACTAACTGTCTTTCTTCCTACCCAAGTGGCAATAAGAATTCAGTCTCAAACAAAATAGAGAAAGAATGATAAATTTAAATAAAGGAAGATTGATGCTCCTACATCATACTCACAGAGTATAAAATATTTGTAAGCACATCTCACAAATGGAGTTGAGTAGTAGGACTACTCTTTCAAGTTGCTAGCAACCTGCAACAAAATCCATCGCTAATGTAGATGAAGATGCTTCTTCCTCCACCTCTCCTAGAACTTTCCACCAAGTGTGTCCTCTTCTCCTCTTCCCTCTTATGAACTCATGCCCACCATATCCTGACCTCCTTTTCCAATAGCTCTCTCTTCTCCTCCTCCAAATACTCTCTACTCTCCTCCCCTTTTTGTGGAATATTGTCCATTGAAAATTGATCACCTCCCATGATGCCTTGTAAAATCCTATGCATATTCTATATGTAACTAACAAACTCCCAAAAACAAATCTGCAACTATATCGTCTCCTACTCTTAACAAAGGAAAACTAAACTCAACATCATAAAGATCATTAGAATTTACCTCATGCTCTTTCACTGCCCCAACATCCTCTTGATTCTCATCTTTATCATTTGGAACCTTCACCTTTGCCTCCTTTTCCATCTCATCTGCCTTCATACCTACAAGATTTTCTATCCACTCTTGTTTTATTGCAAAACATTGTTGCCACAAATCTTCCTCCCTAGATCTATTATTGCTCCAACATCCACCTCTTTATTTTCTACTTCTCCTTTTCCCTTTTCATTCAATTCTCTAGTACCAATGTTACAACTTCCTTGGCTACTATATTGTACAAGTGCTTAATCCTCTCAATATTTTCCTTGGGCAACTCTTTATTTTCAATAGGTTCCTCTATTGGCAAGAGAAACTGCTATTGATGGTTTTTATGTTGTCATTGATAGAAAATATACATGTTTATCATGGTCACATGCTATATTTTGGAGTTACCGAAGGATTGGATAAAGAATTAACTATGGCTGAACAGGTAAAGTATACAGGTTTTGGTATATAGTTTTGTAGAGGCAGGTATAATGAATTTTTGGGATGCAAACTTAAGAGGAGCTTTAGTAAGGTATAATCTACCTTATTCTATGTTCGTAGTAGTTGGTGATATCGAATGATCAATTTATGATGCTCTGTGTAGCGGTTTCTTGACTGTAAATGAAGAACAATGATATAGTTCGGTGGATCATTAAGCGATCATATCAGATCAATTAATTTATTAGTTTATCATCTTAATTTGGTAGATTCAACATGGTAGATGAGATCTATGACATTTTTCAAGGTTAGCATAACATGTTGATGGAGGATTTGACTGACACTTCACACAGTATAGTTTATGCTTTAGAGGTCGACCAATGAAGACATTATCTTTAGAAATGGATATATAAGATTGAGTTTTTATGGTGATTTGATATAACGATGGTGAGATATATTTTGGTTATATGTTGTATATTTGAAGAGTATGTAATCTGAGGTTCGATTGATATTTGACAAAATATTTTGTATTGTGCTTGCATGGAACTTTATTGGTATATGTGATGTTCTCATCTAGTTCATCATTTTGGATTGCAGTCCAAATCCATTTGTAAAGTAGTGAGAATTTGTAAGGGGTGTAGCCCTCTTTTGTAATTGAGCAGTGAGCTCTAGGCTATAAGCCTGAATGCATGTACATTCCCCCTTTTTAACAACCTTTAACATGGTACTTTATTCTGCAAAGTAAATACTTTTGGGTATAATCCCCACCATGGTTTTTACCTTAACTGGGTTTCCACTATAAAAATCATGGTGTCATAATGATGTGGATGTATGCTATGTATTTCAGTTTATTTTTGCTTATTGGTTTTCGTTTATGTTTATGGAATCTGATTAATAAAATTAAAAATAATAGAACACTAAGTCACCCCCCTCTTAGTGTTCGTTAATTCCAACAGTTGGTATCAAATATTTTTGCCTTGGAGGAAGTCTAACATCTTCATGAAGATCCTAATGGAAGATTCAACAATTTCTAGCACCGTTAAGAAGAATCTTTTTAATTCACTTGAATATCTTGATCGGTCTAATGCTCAAAACCTTGAATTTGAAGGAAGACTCAAGGAGGATAAAAAATTCAATGAGAACTTGAAGGAACAGTTGAACAAATCTAGGGACAAAAGGATAGATCTTGTTGAGCAGTTGAAGCATAAAGGAATAACTGATGATTCATAAGCCCTAAAGGAAAAATCTGATGAATGTGAACATATCACAAAAGATAGAGATAATTTGAAGCATGAGATGGAAGCTATGGTTATGAAGATGACTAAGGAGATTGAAGCAAAGAAAAATCTTGAGCAATCCTTGAAGGACAAATCCGAGGAGTGTCATAAACTGAATTGTGAGATTGGACAATTGCAACTTGATCTTGATGAATCCAAACATAATGATTAAGAACTTGAAATATTCAATGATATACTTAAGAGTGAGCTTGCATCTGCTAATGAATTCAAAGAAAAATTAAAATCTAGTTCAGCGAATCTTGATGGACAACTTGAGATCCTAAGGTTGAAAGGAGATACACAAGAACTTGGATTTGAGAAGGGAGAAAGCTATGGATCTCGTCAGAACAACATCTTATCAGACAAACAAATGGAGGAACATAAAAGGAAACCTATAAGGCAACCTAATGGAAAAAAATTCAATGGGAGATGCTTTTCATGCAACAAATTTGGTCATAGAGCTAGTCAATGTAGGAGCATACCTAATGCCACATCCTTTTTTGGATATTGTTTCACTTGCTACAATTATGGACACAAATAAAGTGAATGCAAAGAAAAGGTGAAAAATTATGTGAACCAAGGAAATATAACCTGCTACAAATACAACAAATTTGGACACATGGTGAAGCAATGCAGATTGGGGACAAATCCATCGAACATAAGGTATAGAAATGTGACATGTTTCAAATGCAATAATCAAGGGCATATCACTAGGTATTTCATATTCAATAATGATAATATGAATATGAGAGGTTCAGCTGGAAGAAACAATGTGAAAGACAATGATAAAGGAAAAAAGATTGATGTTGAATAAGTTAAAAAATAGATGAGAGAGACATGGGTACCTACAAGCAATTCAAAAGGTAATGGAGGAAATGCACCTGCCTCTGGTGTGGAAAATTCATCTAGACACTAAATTAAGTCATAGATGTAAGGGGGAGTTTTCATGAAAAATCTTACCTTACCCCTAAATTAGAATGATCTATGGAAGCGATTAATGTAGTCAGATTAAGAAATGAGTGTAGAGCATGTTCTAATCATTCACTAGAATTTTTGTAGAAGTTTTGAGGTTCGGTGATAGATTTTCTATTCTCTTTTCTAAGGCAATTTAAATTTAGGGTTCAACACATTAATTACTTTTCATTTTTTGGGTATGCAAAGTTATACATAGGCATTTCTTCTTTTCATTTCAGACCTTTCAAATTGAAGAAAGAAATAGGAGAGCATTTGAAGAAAATTCAAAATGATTAAAGGTGAATTACATAATTTTAATGATCAAACCCTAATCTATCGTAAAAGGTATTTATATTGTTGCAAGTCTATTATTTGAAGTTTAAATCATGGATATGCCCCATGTAGTTGATATTACCGAGACTCCAATAACTATTTTTAAAAAATCTTACAAATCTATGGAAGATAATCTGGCCGGTGCGTTTCCATTGGTTCCATATGGTGTTTTGCATGTGGAGGACATTAGAGCTTATATTCACTATAATTTGGAGGAATTGGGTGACATTGGAATCTCTAAGAAATACCAAAAAATATAAGTGGATTCAGTACTGAGGATGAATACAAGATTCTAGCAGAGAAGAAATTCTCTCAATTTATGGATTTCCCAAAATTTGATGTGCCATAATGGATTTGATATGTGTTGAGTTGAATGAATGATCAGTTCATGTGGATTGATAAGCCTTATAAGTTTATCAAGGAGGTTTTGGAGGTAGTTACAAGATTTTGTGTCATCGGTGAGGTACCTTCCCTAAAGTCTAGTAAGAAAGATGTGGTCACTAACCTGACTAGTTCTTAGTGGGATAAGCGAGCAATGACAATTAATAACATTCTACAACATGATGCCAAATTTTTATCTATAGATTTGGGATACAAGCTATTTCACTCCAACATGAAAAACTCAATCTCAAGCACTATTATTTACATTGCTTACTAAATGGTCAATGAAGATACAAAGTATGATATATGTGAAGTATTGAGAGGCCAGTTACTGAAGAACTTGGTGAAAATCAAGAAGGATAAGAAGCAAACATTTAAGTATGAATCCTTGTTGGTATGTATTTTCTTCTATTTATTGAATTTATTTCCAGGCATTGGTAATATTCAGTGGAAGAGGGATGAGCCTTTAGCTATTCAGATTATATATTTTTACAACATGCTTGATTGTCAGACTAGTAGGATTACTCTATAGGGATAATTTAAGAGTTTTCAAGAATCAATACATTTGAGAAACACAATTCTACAAGAAATTGTTGACAAATATAAGGATAGTATATGCTTCATGGTTGAAACCGATGATTGTTTGATGGAAGAAACAAACCCAAGGACCTCATGGGTAATGCCTATGGGTTATTGGGTGGATTCTTCACTTCTTGAAGTATATGCAGAAGACATTTGAAGAAGCCTATGGATTGAAATGAGAAAAGGTTTGAGAATTACAATGAAAAGAGCCTTGAAGTACATCTAGAGGTGAACAAGGGATCAAAAAGTTAGAAAAGAGGCTGAGAAAATGGGTTTCAAAAAATAAAATAAGGAAGAAGCGATGAAAAGTTTGAAGAGGAAGACAGGAAGAAGGCAAAATTAGAGAATCCTATTGATATTGATGTTGACGCACCTCCTGCTTAGATATTCTTTGCATCATCATCTAGAGGTAGACAAACAAGGAGTTCATCTATGACTTCAGTCAGTCCTATAGAGAAGAAGCCTACTATTTTTATAAAGAATACATCTAAGGACCCTACCCCAAAGGATACATTATCAAGGCCGATGAAATCAAAATCTTCTGATAAGAGAGTCAAGGCACAGAGAAAAAGAGTGTACAAAAGAACTAAGGAAGATGATAGAGATGAAGAAACTAAATTGGATGATACAATTAAGGATTTGAAAGTAGAAGGAGCTATAGAAGCTAAAGTGACTAGGGCACAACAATCTAAAGAAGATCCTACAAGAAAGAAGCCTAAATTTGATATAGGCAAGCCACACTTTACTGTTGATGATGTAATAAAGAGAATATTTACGCATGAAATTTTAGTTTTGTTGAAAAGGTAATATAATAGATATGATGAAAAAGAGAAGAGGAAACTTGAGGATGTTGTTTTTTCTTACTTGAACAAATTTAATAGAGAATTGATTGAAATTAAAGGTGAAATTATTGAAGATTTGTATGATATTTTGAAAGCTAAAAGATTAACAAAACTTGCAGAAGATAAGAAAATAAGAATGAGAGTACTAGTGAATATTTTCCCAATAATTAATACTGAGGAAGCTAATAGAATTATTGAATTGAAAAAGAAGAAATTTAAGAGAAAAACCAGGACAAACAAAATCATGATTGGAAATACTAATGAGATTACAAAGGATATTGAGAAAGTTCTTATAAAGATCCTATTAGCCAATAGATTTAATGTTGTGAAGGATTGTGTTAAAGTCACACATGATACTTCTATTAACAACCTTTAAAAAAGTTGGATATTTCTTTTGAAGTTACTAATGATGAACCTGATGTGCATTTCTCTGGTGTACCAGTGACTTTTTCAATTCAATCTAGGGCTGATGATGTGGGAAAAAGCAATGATATTCCAATGCCCTTACAAGTGAAGAATATATTATAGGAGAGGATATTAATGATGCAGAGAAAGTGAGCAATGAAAAAGGTAAGGAAGAGGACACAATTACAGATCAAAAGATTTCTGAAGAAAAATATGTGAAAATAGAAGCAAGAGACACTGCGAAGGCAATGACAAAATTTATTGAGGAGGACAATTCTGACATAGATGATATGCAGATTATTAAAGGTCCTATTCAGTTGGACACATTTAGCCCTATGAAGATGCTGAGGCTTGCTTCAGTAGCTCATAACAAAGCAAGAAAACATATTTTGAAGACTCACATGAAAGAAAATAAACTTTTAACACTTGCATGAGATGTGTTAGGGAAGATCACGCCTACCTATGTACAAGATCAAAATGATTCCTTATTAGGTCAGCTTGATGGATTACTAAATTTTTTAAGTTACCATTTTCATTCTTTGGAGATCTCAGCTTTGGTTAAGGTACAAAATGAGTTTTATAAAAGGAGATAAGATCAGTTGATTTCTTTAATTGCACAAGATAGGATATCTTTGGAAGTTGGTATTTAATGGTTGAAAGATTCTGTTACTGAACGTGGAAACATCTTCATAGCATCTATTGATTACCCTAAGAGTGTTTATGATATTGAGAATATCACAAGGGAGAATGAAGATAGGTTGGGTGAGTTGTCTAGATCATATGATCCCCAGACAACTGCAACTTCTAGTCATGCATTACAAGTTACATCATTAAATGAAAAAATAAAAACATTGATTGTAGATAAGGACATGATGAAAGGGAGGATCAATGAACTTCAAAGTCAAATTACACCAAAGTTGGATATCTTGTTCAATGGTCTAAAGGAGGTAGAGGAATCTTATTATCTTCTAGATGCATCAGACCTTGTAGCTACAGAGAAGCTTGCATATGCCATTTGTGGGAAGATTCAGATAATTGAGAGTATAAAGAAGAGTTGAGATACTAATTTTTGTGCTATGAGAAACACTTTCTTAGGTGTATTCAAAATTTTGTAAGTATATATTGCATACTTGTGTATAGGCGGCGATATATAGGATTTTGGTAGATCAATTTGGTTGTGATTCCCATCCTTTTCCATTGATGTCAAAGGGGGATATATTGAAGTGAAAATGGATGACTAGCTCAGGGGGAGCATAGGTGAGTATGAGATCTTTTGGTGAGAAGTTGGAGTTTGGCATCTTGATTTTAACACTTAGTTATTTTTTACTAAGTGTTGCCATCAATGCCAAAGGGGAAGATTATTGATAAGAGATACTACTCTTGATGGATTGTATGTTGTCATTGATGGTAACTATACATGTTTCTCATGGTCAATTGTTATATTTTGGAGTTTATGAAGAATTGGATACAAAATTGACTAAGTATGGTTGAACAAGTACAATATACATATTTCTATATATGGTTCGGTACAGGAAGGTATAGTGGAGTTTTGGAATGCAAACCTAAGTGGAGATTCAATAAGGTATAATATACCTTATTCTATGCTCACAATAGTTTGCGATATTAGATGATCAAGTTATGATGCTTTATGTAGTGGTTTCTTAACTGTAAATGAAGAACAATGATATAGTTTGGTGGATCATTAAGCGATCCTATCAGATTAATTAATTGACCAGTTTATTAGCTTAATTTGGTAGAGCCGACATGGTAGATGAGATCTATGACATTGTTCAAGTTTAGAATAACATTTTGATGGAGGATTAGGCTGACACTTCACATGGTATACTTTATGCTTGGAAGGTCGATCAGTGAAGATATTATCTTTAGAAATAGTTATATAAGACCAAGTTTTTGTGGTGATTTGATATAACAATGGTGAGATATGTTTGGTTATATGATGTTATGCAAAGTTTCTGTAATTTGAGGTTCAATTGACAGTTTGTATTGTGCTTGCATGAAATTTTATTGGCATATGTGATGTTATCTTCTAGCTCATCATTTTGGATTGTAGTCCAAATCCATTTGTAAAGTAGTGAGATTTTGTAAGGGTTGTAGCCCTATTTTTAAATTGAGCAGTGAAATCTAGGCTGTAAGACTAAATGCATGTGCATTCCCCTTTTGTAACTATTAGAGTAATAAAGTGATTCCACTTATTAATTAAATCATATTGATTTAGTTATTACTTCAGTTATTATCTTTACTTCACTTAAGCTAAACTTTAGGCATATAATAATTAATTCTTTTATTAATTATTATTACGCAACCTAGATTTTCCCCTTAAAAGTTTTCCTTTTAGGGTTTCGATCACCTTCATAAGGTTTGATCTCTTTGTATTTTGTATTCCCTCTCTTAATGAATATTTTGTCTTCAGAAGTTTTTTGTCTACAAGATTTATTTTTGTAACAGGTTATTTTGCATGCACACAATCTTGGCTTATGAATTCTTTGAATTCTAACATGGTATCAGAGCCTTGCTGCTGTCGCTGCCTGTTCCTGAGTTTTTGAAGTTTTTGGAGCTTCGAGGGTTTTAGGTTTTTCTGCATTTAATTGTGTGGATCTAGAGGGTTTTTTTTGTTCAGAGCACTTTGAGCACAAACGGACCTCACACGATGTGCTCAAAACGCCCAAAAACCCCTATTTCCATTTAAGGCATGACCATTTTGGGAGAAGTTGCATTTTGAGGCATTTTTTTTGTACATGCCCATTTTTTGGGTACACAAATCGAGGCAGAGGTGGGAAAAGTCAGAAAAAATAAAAATCCAAAATCCAAAATTCAGATTTTTGGAGAATTTTTTTTTTGGTACCCGCAGGCCCCAAGGCCACGGGCCCCACAGGGTCCACGCAGGCCAAAGGATCGTGGGCCCCAAGGGAGCCGCGCAAGCCCCAAGGCTGTGGGCCCCATGGGAGCCGCGTAGGCCCATGGCCGTGGGCCCCCACATGTTTATATATATATATATATTTAAATAAAAAATATACATTGTTTTTTAAAAAAAAATTTAAAAAAAAAAAATCATTTTTTTGTGTGTTTAATGATAAAAAAAAAATATTTTTTTTTCTGCCAAATTTGGCGGAATATCTGGAGGCAGTCTAGTATTGGAGGTTTCACCAGTTTAGCAGTGCTCCACCATTTTTGGCTGAGGTTTCTTGAGGTTCTGCTGTTTTTACCTCTTGGTGGTTTTTTGCTCATAACTTGAGCAACCCGAGGCTTTTTTTACCAAACAAGATATTGACAAAAAGTTGGTTTTAAGGACGATCTGATTTTTCTAGTTTGGTTATCTCATTTTTTCATCTTGCAGAGTTTTTTCCTATCAAAGTTAGGGTTCCATTTTTGCGCTCTGGTCACTATATCTTGCTCCTCCAGACTCCATTTTGACTTTTGTATGGCATCAGAAAGCTGGTTCTGTTCTCCTTTCTTCTTATATGGGTCTCACACCCAGAATTTGATCCATGTATATGTTATTCAATTTTTTTCTTTATGACATTGTGGTGGATATCTTAGATGTTTCAGGTCTTGGGATCATTTCCTTTATGGATATTGTATACATCTTTTCTATAGCATTTTTTGCAAACACACTGAGATAAAGTGCCATCTTGCATGCTTGGGATCTTGCACATTTTGTGTCAGTTTGTACTCGCACTTCATAATAAAGTTCCATGGGGGTTTGATGTTTGTCTTGTTTTCCATCTACCTTTTCCAAGTGAGTGTTTCTTCCATGACATTAGCCTCATTATGTGTGTCAAGTGAGTGGTCCTTCCATGACACCATCCTTTATACGTGTTTGTACATTCTTCATCATGCAGTGTTTCTTGGTAGTCTGACTCAGTGTACCTATCATGCCTCTCCCTGCTCAACATTATGGGGGGCTATTTCCTATTGGTTCTAATGCTTCCTTGGTTTGATGAAGTAATTTATGTATTCAGTATTTGTTCCTATGTACTAGGCGGATGCAGTGGCTGATATCTATGCATTTCGGTGAGATGGATAATTTACCATATGGACACTTTTCTTTGATTCCTATTTTGGAGGTATTCTTCCATCTTTGATTGATCAGCTCTTCAGGATTTGTTTACAGCCTTGTCTACCTGATCATGTTCTATTACAATAAAGGTTCCAACAGTTATTTTTTGACAGTGTTTGCAGCTTCATGCTTTAGAGGTGTTTTACATATTCTATCTCTGTTCCTATTTTATGGGACATTCTCTAGTTTGGAGGCTTCTTCAATCATTTACTAGGATTCATCTCTTTTTGGAGGGGTTTTTCCCACTAGGTTTTCTCATTTTCTCCTCTTTACAGAGATTTTTTTATACTTGGGTACCTGATTAGGCCTTATTGTCGGGACCCATTTCCTGCTTTCAGTAGTTGTTTCTAGGTTTTTATCTTCTCCCTAAGTTTATCTTAAGGGGTGTTATAGAGTAATAAAGTGATTCCACTTATTAATTAAATCATATTGATTTAATTATTAAGTCACTTATTATCTCTATTTCACTTAAGCTAAACTTTAGGCATATAATAATTAATTCTTTTATTATTTATTATTTATTATTATGCAACCTTGATTTTTCCCCTTTAGGGTTTTCCTTTTAGGGTTTCGATCACCTTCATAAGGTTTGATCTCTTTGTATTTTTTATTCCCTCTGTGAATGAATATTTTGTCTTTCAGAAATCTTTTGTCTCCAAGATTTGCTTTTGTAACATGTTATTTTGCATGTAGATGATCTTGGCTTATGAATTCTTTGAATTCTAACAGTAACAACCTTTAACAAGGTAATTTATTCTGCATAGTAAATAATTATGGGTATCATCTCCACCATGGTTTTTTCCTTAACCAGGTTTCCATGATAAAAATCACGGTGTCATAATGATGTGGATGCATGCGTTGTATTTTAGTTTATTGTTGCTTATTGGTTTTGGCTTATGTTTATGGAATTCGATCAATAAAATTAAAAATTACAGAACACTGATTCACCCCCCCTCAGTTTTCCTTAATTCCAACATCCTCATTGAACACTAGTCAGTTATGCATCACTTTACGCTCTTCCTCAAACTTATAGTCATCTTATGCATCTACATCCTCTAAAGAACATTGTTATACTACTGTAAATCTTCCCATTCTCATCTCCAATTTTATCTCTTTGAGGACCTTTGTGTCTCTTGTCTCAAATTTTGTGCTTCTCTCTCAATCATAGTCATCCATTTCTCCTTTCTCCCTTTCTCCAATAAGGGGATCGTCAAAACCCAATCAATCACAAACCCTCATTTCTTTTTGCTTTTTTTAATCCATATTTTTTTGAACACACATTGGATGCAGAGAGAGGGGGGGGGGTGTGAATCAGCAAAAACCAAAGCCTTTACTGAGAAAATCAATCATCAATATTATCCACCACACAAATTATTAAGTAAGCAATGATCTAAAACATTAACACATGAACACCAAGATTTTTATATGTGGAAAACCCAAATTGGGAAAAACCATGGTGAGCACTTGCCCACAAATATAATTCATTGATATATAGTACAATTAGATAGATAGTAGGAGCTCAGTACTCTGGACTTGCAATGAGAGGCTCACTACCAAATATAGATAAGAGCTCACTCCCTCGAGCTCGCAACCAAAGGTTCATTGTCGAAGTAGAAAGATATAGAAAAGAACTTGTGCACCCAAGGCTCACTATCCTATGGATAAGATAGATACAAATCTTCTCAAAACATTATGAGTAATTATTCTGATAATGTAGTTGTCTTGCACAACTTTTTCAACTTCAGCAACACACCATCACTACCTTTACTTCTCTACCACAACTACAAAATAGAAACCTCACAAAACTGAACTCTAGTCTTGTGAAACTTTGCTTATAGATCTTAATTTATTCACACACACCTCTCTTACTTTTTTCCAAAGCACATATTGTACTTATATACAAGATAGGTCATTGGAGTTACAACAAGGTCAACCATGCAAAAATCAAACTAAAATTAAGTTACAAGTTTTTAACGTGAATAAAAAATTACAATAAGGTTCATGCCAAGAGCACCCAGACCCAAATGTAGGTCACACATAACATGAACCCATTCAGATAAGATATAATCATTAAATGCAATACCTAGACCAAAAACATGAAGAATGATTCTCTTTGGGAGAATGAGAGATCATGAACATGTTACACATAGCCCAATACCAGATCTGCTATCACAAAAAATACTTCCACGGTCATCTGAAACATGTATCATCATACTACCCAAAGAACCACATCACTTTCCAGTTGTATCCATACCTCCACACACTATGGTGAGATCGAATCTCCAATTAAGACGCCATCACAACATATTTCCATACTAGAATATAAAATGATAATATGTATAACACTTGGTAACATTGTTTTTAGATCACCAAGAACTATTTCTAGATCTCAACAACCATGACCAAAACCTGAATACATTACAAATCACATTTGCACATCTTCAAACTTGATTTCCAAAGTGTAAACCTTCTAGAAAACACAACTAAACAACTATCAAATTCAACTATATATCTTTGTTACTATACC
The DNA here is from genome assembly GCA_018584345.1 of Thuja plicata. Lineage (NCBI taxonomy): Eukaryota > Viridiplantae > Streptophyta > Pinopsida > Cupressales > Cupressaceae > Thuja > Thuja plicata. The sequence goes on along the minus strand of MU224729.1, from coordinate 599,339 downwards.
AATGACTTCTAGACCAAAAAATATAACACTAAAGTAATGATTAACATCATTCCCACGTGATCTCTATAATACATACTTGTCTTCCACTATTATGCAATACTATCATGTCCAACACACAACCTTACTTCTTTTGGACCAACATCCAATATTCAAACATATCCAAACCACATGATATACCTGAAAATGCCTTCAAAAAATACCTTTGGACCATATTGTTTTAGGAAAAAGAGAAAACACCTTCGGACCATAATGTTAGACATAAATGACAATTAGACAATAACAACCAAATAGACATATATTTCCAACAATATCCCCCTTTTTAATTGATGAGAAACAACCAACAAAAATGTTTCATAAAGATATTAATCACTGTCAACTTCCCCTAACTAAAATAAATAGAACATCCCTAGATACATATCATTCTTCTGTAAACCACATTGTCAAATAAACATTTTCCTTATCTTTCTCCCCCTTTTCCATCAAGGAAAAAGGCCAAAAACATACATACCGCTACATCACTCTGATAACATTCACTAGCATCAATCTAGAAAATAAATAAGTCTGAAAGCACCCCCTAGATAAATGCACCACTCTGATCCACATATTTAAAAGGAGGGGAAACAACCCCAAGCCTCTCCCTGAGAAACACAAAAGTATCCTGATCATATGGTGAAACTTAATAGAACATATCTTCAATGGTCTTTAGTTCTTTGGATTGACTCTACATAGTAAGAATATTTTTAATTGACAGATCATAGGAGAAGCAAAATTCTCTTCATCATCAACAACAACCTATACTACAATTTCCTTTTGTTCATCAACACTCATCTATTCTTCCTCTTCAATGTCACTTGAAATAATCATCGTATCATAGCAACTTTCCATACACATTCTTCTATTTTTTTTCTTATTTACGAGAGGATGAGGCCTCTGGAAACAAGTTTTTCATTCTCTTTCCCTTATCATTGTCTTTTGCTTCTCCAGCAATAACAAATAGTTCTGCCACAACTTCAATTCTTGTGACACCAATTTCCTTCAATTTTTTGATAATTTGTCAATAATGCTCACACATTATTCCTCACTAGTCCCATAGGACAACTTAGTTTCCAAAATAATTCTAGGCTCTACAACTTCCATGTAGAAGAAATTATTATCAACATAGAAGACAACATCGTGCTTATACCAATCAACGACTTTAGGAGAAAACATGTTCCTTAGAAATAACCTATCTTTCAACTCATCAAAGAATCTTCTACAATCAACAACACTGTTATCCAAGTTATCTAGATACATCTTAATTTTTAAACCGACATACAAATAATTTATCCAATCGAAATTTGAACAACTTAGCATGTACAACCAAAAAAAATAATACACTATTTACTGAACCACATAGTCACTTTTCTAGACCACAAAACATAAATCTTACGTCTGAAAAATTCTTCAAGCCTTATTGCCATGCTGAGGAGATACTTGACAACCAAGCTAGAGGGGGGTAATATTTTTGAATAAACCCCCCCCCCCCCCAAACCTTGTACATTGAGTCATTTAACAAAAGAGGGAACACCACTTGGAATGGATGCCATAATACCTTTAGAGGCATCTTCTATTCTCTCCATAAAATATATCTTGTTCTTTCCTTCTTATTCTTTTGCAACCATCAGACAATCATCTTTTGATTCATGCTTTTACAAAAGCATGCAATATGTCCTGTCATTTTATAGTTATAGAAAACCAGACCATCCTTCTTCATTCTTGTAGTTTTATTATTCCTAACATTGATATTTATTCCGCTTCCAACCTTTCCATGTCCATATTCATTTCAACTATAGCAATATCCATTATAATTCTTAATATTTCAATTCATATTCATTCTACCTCTACACTGAACTACCTTATGTCCAAACTTATTACAACAATAGCATCTTCCATTAAAAACATAACTCCTTTTATGAATTCTTCATTCATTAGCTCTATGCTCTACTTTATTGCAAGAAAAATAAGTTCTATTAATATATGAGTACCTGGAATGAATAGGAGGAAGTTTCTGACTCATCAGCCCCTTTTTGTCTTTGTCTTTTGCCTACATCTGATCTACCAATTTTTTTTTGTCTTCCACTTGCTTTTTGTCTACCAAATTATTTTTTCTTCCACCTACTTCTAGCCTACCAAATCCCTTTTATCTTCTATCTGCTTCTAGTATACCAAGTCCTTTTTGTCTTCCACTAGCTTCTAGTCTACCAAATCCTTTTTGTCTTCCACTAGTTTTTCTATTAAATTCTTCCTTTCCTCAATGTTATTTTGTAATGTAGTATCCACTTTGTCTTGTTTGAGTTCCGTCTCAACTTCATATCCCCAACATACATTGCATTGACTTAGAAAACATAGATTCTCACATTTGTTTTCAATATAATAGATATTGCGAACATTCCTTAAACCTTCTACAATCCTTTTACTAGTCTTTTTTCCTTTTAATAACACAACCCTCATTTTAAACATAAATTCATAATCTTTCTTACACATTTCACTAAAACTTAACAAATTATGTTTCAACCCTTGAACATAATAAACATAATCAGTTATATGCTTACCATCAATTGAAATGGTTCCAACGTGGTGTATGTGTTCCAAGGCTTTCTTGCACATCTATCAAGAGACCTAGCTTGTCTCTATTAGGATCATAATATCCTCTAGGATCTCCCCACAAGGATTAGATGGTTAACTAAGGCCTTATTTAGCTCCTCTCCAAGAGCCCAACCCCTTGTGCTTGACCTTGAAAGACTAACACCATGTAGATTCTTCACTTCTTCTCCTACACTTAGAAGGATCTAAGTGCCAACTCCACACTAGCATTCAATTTCATTGCATGAATGATAAACATGTTGGAAACCTTCCATATATTCCCATTTGACTCCATTTAGAAAGGTCTTCTAGCCCTTTTCAGTCGAGTTCAAGTTTTAGACCTTAAGAAGCCTAATTAGGCCTAATTCCTTGTAGCCTTTTTCAGAGACCTTTTCCCAATTCTTTCCAAAACCCCCCAAAGAAATTGAAAAAATAATCCCACATTCAGATACCCTTTTGGATTTTACAAAGGATTTTGAAAGTTTTAGTCTCCTAGGTCCTCCGTAGACAGGGTTCCTATTATCTAGGACTAATCGGGCTAAAAGGCCTAATTAGTAGGACCTCACTGATTTCTTGCTCAAAGCTCAACCAAATGGATGGGTGAGTTCACAAATCTCTTAACAGGGCATGGTTTGATCATATCACACCTAGTACTACACTTTCCCAATATTGTACTTTCCTTCCCCACATGAAATGCTCAATTCTTCACCTCCAAACCTCTAACTAGGCACTGTCAGCTCGCTTAGGGCTTGGTACTAAAACTAGAAACTAGACTCTTCATGAATCCTAACTCTAAATATATATAGAATAATGAATCCCATAACACATCCACCTATCCTTAGGAAGATCCCATGGTTAGATTTCATGGGGGAGCCATGAAATGACAAACTAGTCAGGACAGGACCAGTGAACTCTCTAAACTGAAAAACAATTTATTTAAGAGCTTGGACTAACTCGAATAAACTTGCTTATTGAATGGAAAAGGATTAGATCTATCTTATGAAAAAAAAACAATCACCAAATAAAATCATTCAATCCATATGATAGCACTATCACACTGAAAATCTCAGGTTCTTTACAAAATCAGAGTTGCAGAGCTATATTCACTAATCAAAACATGTTACAATCAATTATTTTCTCTAGATTCGAGCCTCTCCATACATTAGAATCCATATTCCATTTTTCTAGGGCCTGTTGGTCGATCTCCCACTCCTATCTTCTAGGGGGATCCTAAGTAACCGAGTTGCATGCAACATTTGCAACTATTGCAAATGTTGTCATGACAACATTGCAACAACTTTTGGCATCTTTGCCATTATGCCAACTTCCTAATTCATAGGACCTCTAATCTTTGTATTTCAAGGAATCAACTTCATTAATGGCCTCCAAGCATCTCTATTACAACATTTATGTGTTTAAGGCACATTCATAGCTCAAATAAGCTTCCAAGCCTAATAAATTTAAAAAGCTACTAACAATGACTATTTTGGTGACCTTAGTCCTAATGACTAACTCACCTAGTCTGAAATTCAATGACCTTCTAAGGTCTAAAATAAACACACTACCCTGACTTGGCCAATGTCAAGTACAAGCCAAAACATTAGTACTATGGAGGTTAGCCTAGGTGTGCTCCTGCACCATCCTCCCATAGACAAAAAGTTCAATCCACCCTTGGATTGAGTAAGGTAGGATCAACTCCCATCTTCTTGAAGTCAACTTCTTTGATCCACACTGCATCAACATTAGTTTTACCATGCCACTTGATCAAATGTTCATTATATTCCTTGGTTCTAGTCTTCTTGTAGACTCGGGTATCCAGTATACAATCAGCTGTCTTGACTATTGTAGAGGGAAGTTTGAGTTCTTCTACATCTTGGATGACTTTTCTGAGGCTATGATCCATATGAGGTGGTGTTCCTTTATAATAAACTAGGTCTACAACATTGAAAATAGGGGACAGTGCACTATCCTCTGACAGTTCCACTCTATAGGCATTGTTCCCATACTTTGCCAAGATAGGACAAGGGCCTATCCACCTCATTTGAAACTTGTGTGGGACTCCTTTTTGAAGCCTAGACTTATTTAGATGCACCATTACTAAGTCTCCCACATTGAACTGAAGTTCTCTTCTACTCTCATCAACCTTAGTCTTATGCTTCATGGTTTTCTCTGTCAAAGTCTTCCTGTCTGTATCATGTATCTCCTGCATTGCATAAGAAAAATCATCAACATATCCACTTTCCTTCACTCCATCCTTTAAGTCTCTTAGCTCATAGACTCCTCTAGGATGTAGACCATATACTATCTCAAAGAGACTCTTCCCTGTTGACCTGTTTATAGTGTCATTATAAGCATACTTAGCCTGCCCAATCAATTGATCCCATTATTGACCATATTCCTTGGTCAAGCATCTTAATAGATTTCCAAGGCTTCTATTTACCACTTTGGTCTAACCATCAGTTTGGGGATGGTATGTAGACCCAAAGGATAAATTAGTGCCCAACGTTTGCTAAAGAGTCTTCCAAAAATGACTCATAAATTTGGTGTCTCTATCTGACACAATGCTCATAGGTAACCCATGGATTCTTACTATCTCTTTGAAGAAGAGAGAGGCTATTTGAATGACATCATTAGTTGTTTTTCATGGCACAAAGTGAGCCATCTTACTAAATCTCTCCATAACTACATAAACACTATCCATGCCTTGTCTTGTCTTGGGTAACCCAACTACAAAATCCATGCTCAAGCATTTCCATGGCCTAGTGGGAATAGGTAGTGGTTGATATAGGCCTACATTTGAAGAAGTACCTTTCACCTTTTGACATACAATGCAAATTTCCACATACCTCCTAACATCGAGGTTCATTCTTGGCCAATAATAAAACCTTTGAACAATTTCTTGTGTCTTAGTGATCCCAAAGTGACCACTCAATGCACCATTGTACTTCTCCTTAATCAAATTCTCTCTAATAGACCCTCTAGGGACACATAACTAATTTCCCTTAAATAAGAGATTACTTTGCAAAGTGTATTCAACATATTTTCTATGAAAATGGTTCTTATATTCAGCACATACCTTCTAAATGTATGCAAAGTCTTCATCATTAGCATATAGATCCTTGAAGTGATCTATTCCCATGCTCTTCAATTGAATCTCTTGGATGGTAAGAGCTCTTCTAATCAAGGCATCTGCCACCTTGTTGAGTACTCCTTTCTTGTGCTTGATATTAAATGTGTTTGCTTGCAGGTATTCAACCCACTTCATGTGCTTGTGACTCAACTTCTCTTGAGAGTTCAAGAAACTTAAAGCTTGATTATCTGAATAGACTATGAATTCCTTGGGGAGAAAATAGTGCCTCCATTTCCTTAAATCCTGAAGTAATGCATAAATTTCAAGGTCATAAGAAGAATAATTATTCTTAGCTTCACTCAACTTCTCTGAATGATATGCCACTGGTCTACCCTCTTGGCTTAGGAAAACTCCAATAGCCACATTTCTTGCATCACACTCAATAGTGAAAATCTTCTCAAAGCTTGGCAAGACTAAAATAGGTTGGGTAGCAATATTTTCTTTTAACAACTCAAAACTCTTGGTGGCTTGCTCATTCCATACAAACTTAGTCTTCATCCCTCCTTTAATTGTGTCCAACATAGGAGCCCAAATAGCACTAAACTACCTTATAAACTTCCTATAATATTGAGCAAGGCCATGAAAACTTCTTACCTCCATTGCTGTCCTTGTAGTAGGCCAATTTATGAGAGCTTCTACTTAGCTCTTATTCATTTTTAGATTGCCATGAGAGAGGACAAACCCAAGGTACACCAAATCTATTTTGATGAACTCACACTTCTCCAAGTTGATTATCAGCTTCTCCTCATGCAACTTCTGGAAGACAGTCTCAAGGTGTTGAAGATGCTCACTTCTTGTTTTACTATAAATCAGTATATCATCAAGATATACTACTAAAATTTTTCCAATGTAGTCTTTGAGGACTTCATTCATGAGCCTCATGAATGTGGAGGGGGCATTAGATAGTCGAAATGTCATGACAAGCCATTCATACAAACCNTATCAGCTTCTCCTCATGCAACTTCTGGAAGACAGTCTCAAGGTGTTGAAGATGCTCACTTCTTGTTTTACTATAAATCAGTATATCATCAAGATATACTACTAAATTTTTTCCAATGTAGTCTTTGAGGACTTCATTCATGAGCCTCATTAATGTGGAGGGGGCATTAGATAGTCGAAATGTCATGACAAGCCATTCATACAAACCTTCATTGGTTTTGAAGGATGTCTTCCACTCATCTCCCTCATGTATTCTTATTTGGTGGTATCCACTTTTCAAGTCTATCTTGCTAAAGTACTTAGCTTCACCTAGACAATCCATTAGGTCTTCAATCCTAGGGATAGGGAACCTATACCTAATGGTTATCCTATTTATGGCCCTTGAATTAGTGCAAAGCCTCCAATTTCCTCCTTTCTTATGTGCTTAGACAGTGGGTACAACACATGGGCTAATGCTCTTCTTAATAAGACCTTGGTTTAGGAGTTCTTCTATTTGTCTAGAAATCTCCTCATTTTTTTGAGGGGTCATCTTGTAGGCTTCTTTATTGGGTAGGGTAGCTCCTGGTATAAGGTCTATCCTATGACGTATGTCTCTTTTAGGGGGTAATGCTGATGGTTGTCCATCACTTACTATACCTTCATAAGTTTGCAACATGCTTTGTATCTCCTTAGGTAATTCTGGCTTCTTGTCTACCTTGCCTCAATTTTCTTCTCTTAGCCTTATCACCAATGCAAATCTAACTCCTTATCCTTCCTCCATGGCTTCTAAGAACTTTTTTTCACCAATCATGAGCACATTAGGACCTGTTGTCTTCACCTCTACATCCTCTAATAGTGGCTAAATTTTGAAAGTCACTTTGTCCTTCTTGAAGGTATAGGAGTTCTTCACCCCATCATGGATAGATTGGAGGTCAAATTGCCATAGCCTTCCTAGGAGAAAGTGACATGCATCCATGGGAAATACATCACATAGAACCTTGTCTTTATATCTCCCTATAGAAAACTCCACCCAAGCCTGCTCGTTTACTAAGACATGTTGTCCCTTATTGAGCCATGTGACCTTGTAAGGATGGGTGTGGGGTATCCTTGTCATGCTTAGCTTGCTAACTGCTTCCTCTGACACAATGTTGTCAGTAGACCCTGAGTCAATAATGACTCTACACACTTTTCCCATCACCTTGCATTTGATTCTAAATAGGGACCTTCTTTGGCTTGGCTCTTCTTTAACCGACTCCTTGATCAATGTTCTCCTCATCATGA
>MU224729.1:533115-545697 GCA_018584345.1 Thuja plicata | reverse complement strand
ATCGTCATGCTCTCGGTAAGAGTAGAAGCTCGGTCCATACTAGTCCCGAAGTGTAGCTTGGAACTCGGTAGCCGTTGGTGACTCGGTAGATATAGTGTCACTCGGTAACTGCTGGTGACTCGGTAGTTACGGAGAAGCTCGGTGACTACCGTATGCTCGGTACATGTTGCTCTTCTCGGTAAACACTGCTGAACTATTCATATGCTCGGTGACCACTGTTCTGCTCGGTTTGAACTGTTTAACCGCTGAGCTTTACAAGGTGATTACTGAATGCTCGGTATAAGCTGTGGACTTAGTGATGAGCTCGGTAAGCATTCAGAATCGAATAAGTGTTTTCACTGATGACAAATATAACATAGTTCCAACACTTAGACTATGTGAAAATTCTAGAATGACTTTCTGCTTGGTTAATGGGTCTACCTATACCTTGTTTAGGGACACATGAAGGGATTGTTTTTCCACTTTGAGTTGTAATAATCATAGACAAAGATGATACAAGAAATGTGAACTAGGACCACGCTTGAAACTGTCTCAAGGTAAATGCACAAAAGTGCCAAAAGGTGAAGTATATCTGGTGTGAATTATCGAAAATAAGGCTAGAACAGTCGAGCGGTGGCTATCACAACACAAGATATGATGACACAGTAGAAAGAGAACAAAAGATATGAGACGAGACAAGTTTAAGCAAGAATAATTTAATTCTCAACCCAAGAAATCCAGTTTCAGACTATGTGTAGACAGAAGGCGGATAGACAGACCCAAAACAAGAAATAGATTTAGCAGAATTACGCTGGATAGATAGGAAATAGCTCACTATTTTGGAAAAATGATATAGACTCACGCAAAGAAGTACTTTCCACGTGAAGATTCTCACAGAATCGCGCGAGACTTTGTAGTCCAACGTGAAAAATCACAGAAAAAGGTGACAAACTGGTGAATAAAGTAGCAACAAAATTGCAAAATGTCACGCGACAGTTGACGGTGTGTCGTGCAAAGTTTCTCAGATGATGACGTGAAGATGACAGAATATCGCGTGAGATTTTGCAGTAAAACAGACAAAATTCTACAGAATCAGACAGTTAAGACCAGATTGCATTTTTTGAGACAGATTATGCTGTGTTCTAACAAAAAGTTCAAATTGCAGATTGTTTTGGACATGTTTGAATTTGGCAAGTTGTGTGATTTGACATTTGTTTTGATTGTTTAAATGAGTCACCCACGCAAAAAACATTAAGTAGAATGTTTGTAGTACCAGAATAGACACATCACAATCCTAGGTGAGCCAGGGTAGTATCTGTTGAATTCCCACTTGAACCAAAGTTCAGCCACACCTACTCATAGCAGATAACTTAGAAGCTTGGAGGCACAGGCTCCTCCTTGTTAGAGTAATAAAGTGATTCCACTTATTAATTAAATCATATGGATTTAATTATTAAGTCACTTATTATCTCTCTTTTACTTAAGCTAAACTTTAGGCATTTAATAATTAATTCTTTTACCTAGATATTCCCCTTTAGGGTTTCCCTTTTAGGGTTTTGGTGTCCTTTTATAAGGATTCCCTCTTTGTAAATTATTCAATTCGATGGTTATTAATTAATTGAGGATGTTATTGCATTAAGAGTTTTTCTACATTATTTTGCACAATATGTTTTCTCTTCCATAAATCTGTGATTTTTGGCCTCCATAGCTTTTTTGCTTCTCTCTTTCTGTGACAGGTTTGCATGTAGGTGTTTCTTGGGAGTTGTGGGTTGATAGTTTTTATCAACTCCAATATGGTATCAGAGCTCTAGATCTTCATGCCCCTGTTCTCTTCATGAGAGATTTGGCCTTGTTCTTTAATCTGTGTTTTTGATAGGTTTTTGTCTCAGATTTTAGTGGTTTTGGGGAGAATCTTTTGTTTGGAGTAGTTTGAGCAAAAATTGACATCTGGGTTGTGTCTGAAATACCCCCAAAACCCCTATTTTCATATAAGGCACGTCTTATTTGGATAATTGAAATTTGGGCCCTCTTTTTTGCTTGCATGACCTTGGCACATTTTTTGAGGCAAAAATTCACCTAGGTTTTTGTGCCTCTGATGTCAGCAACCACAGGCCCCAAGATTTTTTAATATTTTATAAAAAAAAAAATCTTTTTTTTTGTGTATTTTTTTATATAAAAAAAAGCATGTATTTTTTTATGTTTTTTTATTAAAAAAAAAATATTTTTTTTGCCATTTTGGTGGGAAATTTGGAGGCAGATTTTTTTTTGGAGGAATTGCCAGTTTAGTAGGGCTCCGCCAATTTTGGCTAAGGTTTCATGAGGTTCACTTCTGTTTTGATCTCCCAGTGGTTTTTTGCTCATATCTGAAGCAAACAGAAGCCGATTTTTGACTTCCTTATATCCCCGGAAAGCTCTTTCCAAGACGGACGTCTTTCTGGAGGATATATTTTCTGACTTTTTTATCTTGCATGTTTTTTCACCTGTCAAATTCAGTGATCTTTTTTACACTCTGGGAGCCATATCTTGCTCTTCTGGACTCCATTTTTTGACTTTCGCATGGCGTCAGAAAGCTGGTTCTGTCCTCTTTCTTCTTCTATGGGTCTCACACCTAGATTTTACTCCATGTATCTATGTATTTAGTTTTTTGCTTTATGGCATTCTGGTAGATATCTTGGATGTTTTAGGTCTTGGGATCGTTTCCTTCTCTGAACATTGTATACACCTTTCTCTGTAGCTTTCTTTTGCAAATGTACTGAAATAAAGTGCCTGCAGTTGCATATCTGGTATCTTGTACACCTTGTTCTTGTTTGTACTCGCACTCAGTTATAAAGTGCCATGGGTGGGTTATGATGTTTTGCCTTTTGTGCTCATCCACCTTTGTCAAGTGAGTGTCCCTTCCATGACATTAGCCTCATGATGTGTGTCTAGAAGATCATTTCTTCTACTTCGACACCGCCATTTATCCTGTGTTTGTACCTTCTTTTGCACTATTGGTGTTCTTGATTCTTCTTTTTGCAGTTGTTTTTTGGCATTGTATTTCAGTGTTCCTGTCAGACCTCTCCATGTTTAGCATTATGGGGGGTATCTCCTACTGGTTCTAATGCTTCCTTGGTTCGATGGAGTGATCCATGTATTCAGTATTTGTTCCTATGTACTAGGCGGATGCAGTGGTTGGTACCTATGCATTTCGGTGAGATGGATCATTTACCATATAGACACTCTTCTTTCATTCCTATTTTGGAGGCATTCTTCCATCTTAGATTGATTAACTCTTCAGGCTTTGTTTAAAGTCTTCTCTACCTGATCATGTTCTATTACAGTGGAGGTTCCAGCAGTTATTTTTTAACAGTGTTTGCAGCTTCATGCTTCAGATGTGTTCTACATGTACTTTCTCTGTTCTTATTTTCTGGGACTTTCTCTAGTTTGGAGGCTTCTTCAGTCCTTCACTAGGCTTCATCTCTTTTTGGAGTAGGGTTTTTCCCATTTGGTTTTCTCTATTTCTCCTATTTACAGAGATTTTTATACTTGGGTACCTCATTAGACCTTGTTGCCGGGACCCATTTTCCTACTTTCAGTAGTTGTTTCTAGGTTTTAGCTTCTCCCTAAGTTTATCTTAAGGGGGGGTGTTAGAGTAATAAAGTGATTCCACTTATTAATCAAATCAGATTGATTTAATTATTAAGTCACTTATTATCTCTCTTTTACTTAAGCTAAACTTTAGGCATTTAATAATTAATTCTTTTACCTAGATATTCCCCTTTAGGGTTTCCCTTTTAGGGTTTTGGTATCCTTTTATAAGGATTCCTTCTTTGTAAATTATTCAATTCGATGGTTATTAATTAATTGAGGATGTTATTGCATTAAGAGTTTTTCTACATTGTTTTGCACAATATGTTTTCTCTTCCATCAATCTATGATTTTTGGCCTCCATAGCTTTTTTGCTTCTCTCTTTCTGTGAAAAGTTTGCATGCAGGTGTTTCTTGGGAGTTGTGGGTTGATATTTTTCATCAACTCCAATACTCCTTACATGTGCACTCACTTCTCAGGCACACCAAGCTTCGAATCCAAAGAGAATTGCTTCCCAAAGGACTGTTGTCTCTACTAAGAGCCGTGAAAGTGTGGGACGTCTTAGTCAGTCTCTAACCTTCCATGCCAACAGATAGAGGGGTTTTGGATACTATAACAAAGGTTTGTAGTAAGGACATCCATTTAGGTGGTTGTGATCAAGTCATTTTCCCAATAAAGGGGGCTCTCCCAATCCTTTCAAAGCAAGGTTTTCACCTTAATAATGTAGGGACTTTAATGCACCACTGGGGTACTGGAGGAGATTATGGTTGCCACAATGAATTCACACCTGTCCATTGTGAGATTAATCACAATGACATTTTTTATATACCGGTTCGGAAGGGCTTGGCTTTAGCCTATTACCGGTTGGGCAATCCACTCTCACCAGCTCTACTAAATCTCTCGAGAGGTAGCCACACTAGAAGAATCATATGAATTTCTCTTACACCCAAGATCCATAAAGGCGAGGGGAGAGGATATGTTCATATAGTTCTTAGGAATTACAAACTAGAAGACACTTCAATCATGTAAGACAATGATTCATTTTAAGAACCAAACTGAAGCGTTTTCTAACTACTAAAAACAAACATGAGAGTTTTGTGAAAACACATACGTCTTTGACAAGTGTCCTGTAATAAATACGTTAGTAGTTTGTAATTGTCTTCTTCATTTTAGCATCCTGCAAACCACTGTTAAGCTGCTCCAAAAATAAAATCAGAGAAACACAGATGTCAGGAAACAATAGATGGTTAGAAAACTGAGATAATAAATAGCAAATAAAGGTCTTTGGTGTCAAATTTTGTGTGATAAAATGCAACAGTTTGCGCAAAGAAACATAGAGAGTCCTGCGAAGAACTAGAAAGTTCGTGTGAGACGTGAAATTTTGCATGATATTTCTGATAGAGATGTACAGATAGAGTGCAAAATTGAAAATAAGTGCAAGAAAATGAGGCCAAAACCAATTATTTTGGCCCCACGGTTGGCGCCAGAAGTGTATATACTGAATGTGGCCTTCTTATTTAACCATACAATTCAACATAGTCCTTATTCATCAGCCACATACATAAGTGAATATGAGTTATTCATCCTGCATGCCTGTATGATTCGACCTGTTGCCTCCTATCCAGATGAGGTTTTGAATGGCTTTTAGAACAAGAGTCTCACGACCTAGACCAATCCAAGAATGGAGGATTTTTCTCCATGAATGCAATACAATGCAAGATTAATCTAAGAACATGAAAGATGCAAGATTAATCTAAATGAGATTAAACTATGACATGATTTGAAAGAGATTGCAATGCAAGATTACTCTAAGGAAATGAAACTAATCTATTGCAAATGAGCTTAATATAAATGAGATTATGAACTAAAATGCAGCAACAATTCTTTATTCTAAAATGCATATCCTTGAATGAGAAATTAGAGTTCTTTTATAGATTGTGAGTCTGCTCAGAATAGAAAGTTTCCTTTTTAAAATAAAACAGATAGAAAAGCCAATTCATATTAGCAAGTTTTCTTTAAAAGAAAATAATGAATTATTTTCTCTTTGTTTTTAACTGTTTTCTTTTTGGTTTTAACCGTTTTCTTTCTCTTTAAAGCACAGTTAATTCAAAGTTTGTATTTTTGAACTGAAGAGAAGATTTTTGAGAGAATATTTAATTAAATAAATAGAATATGACCTCATAAATATGTTTTTCTCAATTATCTGAATAATTAAATTCACTTATTGAAATGAGGATATTTATTTAATAATTAAATATTATTTAATTCCTTTTTATGAGTTTTAGCTAAAAGGGGTAAATTTAATTTAATAAAAGTGCTAGGAATTTATAATTAAATTAATTCAATCATAGGGGTTGTTTAGCTAATTGATGTTTTAGGAATCAAATATAATGTTATGATTAATGTAGATTTAGGGTTTTCTGCATTTCACACTTAGGTCGAGTAGAGTCATTCAAAACTCAGAATTGCCTAGTACAATAGGACTTTGATGATTCAGAAGAATGACAAATGCAACAAAATTTGTTAGGGTTGCAAGATGCCAATTTTGGGGTGTTACATTTGTAGTGCTCCTATTAACTGAATCATTGAAAGCAAACTCTGCTTGGGGTAGGACTGAATCTCACTTTGCACCATAGTGTTTTGTGAGACACCTAAGTAGGTTCCCAAGGGAATTATTAACCACCTATGTTTGTCCATTAGTATGTGGGTGCTAGGAAGAAATGAAACTCAAATTTGTCCCCAAGGCTCTCCAAAAATGACCAATAAACTTTGCATCCCTATCAGAGATGATTGTTTGAGGCAAGCCATGAATCCTAACAATATCCTTAAAAAAAGTTAGCAATGGATGTTGTGTCATTTATACTTTTTCATGGGATGAAGTGCGTAATCTTGCTAAACCTATCCACTACTACATAGATATTGTCACATCCTTTTTGTGTCCTCAGCAAACCCATGAAAAAGTCCATACTACAACTCTCCCAAGGTCTTGTAGGGATTGGAAAAGGTTGATACAACCCTACATTGGTTGATGTACCCTTGGCCCTCTAACAAATAGTATATGCTTCTACAATCTTCCTTACATCAGTTTGAATCTTGGGCCAATGATAAAACCTTCTTATCTGTTCCAAGGTTTTGTCCAAACCAAAATTTCCTCTCATGCTACTTGCATTCTTATCCCTTATGAAATTTTCCCTCATTGAACACTTGGGGATACACAGTTGGTGTCCTTTAAACAAAAGACCATCCTGTATCAAGAAATCCACATATTCAACATGGTAAGCCTAAGAAAAATTAGAATAAATTTGATATATATTACTGAAATCTTCATCATCTTTATACATGCCCTTCAAAGAATCAATTCCTACACTTTGGAGTCTAACTTCTTTCACTTCTAGGGTTCTCCTACTTAATGCGTCTGACACCTTTTTGGCAACTCCCTACTTATTTTTTATAGAAAATGTGTAGGGTTGGATTGATTCAACCCCCTTCATATGTTTGTGGCTCAATGTTTCTTGACTATTGAAGAAACTAAGGGCTTGATTGTCTGTAAAGACCACAAATTATTTTGGTAGGAGGCAATGCCTCCATTTCTTCAATGCTTGGACTAAAGCATACAATTCCAAATCATAAGAGGAGTATTTTCTCTTTGCATCATTCATTTTTTCACTGAAAAAGGCTAAAGGCCTTCCTTCTTGGCTCAAAACAACCCCTATAGCAATATTAGAAGCATCACACTCAATAGTGATTTTTTTTTTGAAAATCAGGAAATGCTAGGATAGGTTTCTGTGATACCTTTTTCTTCAACATATGAAAGGATTATTTTTCTCCTTTTTTCCACACAAAATTTCACTTTTGTCCACCCTTGATGGTCTCCAGAACATGTGCACACAATTGCACACAATTGACTAAAGTTCCTGATGAACTTCCTATAGAAGGATGGAAGGCCATGGAAACTCTTGACTTTTGTCATTGTCCTTGGGGAAGGCCAACTTAGGATGGCTTCCACCATCTTAGGATCCAATTTTATGTTCCCACTTGAAATTACAAATCCCAAATAGACAAGCTCTTCTTGCATAAAAACACACTTCTCCAAGTTTATAATTTTTTTTTCCTCATGCAACCTTTTAAGGACTAAACCAAGATGCCTCAAATGTTCATCCTTATCCTTACTAAAAATAAGGATATCATATAGATACAATATCAAAAACTTACCAAGGAAGGATTTCAACACTTCATTCATGAGTCTCATGAATGTGCTTGGAGCATTTGATAAGACAAAGGGCATCACCCTCCATTCATACAAGCCTTCATTAGTTTTAAAGGTAGTCTTCCACTCATCCCCATCCCTAACCCTTATTTGGTGGTAGCCACTCTTCAAATCCACCTTTGAATAATATCTTGCACCCCCAAATGGTCCAATAGATCTTTATCCTAGGCATAGGAAATCTATACCTAATGGTGATTCTATTAATTGCTCTAGAATTAGTGCACAATCTCCACGTGCCTTCCTTTTTAGGGGCCAAAAGGGAAAGTAGTACACAAGGGATTAGGCTTTTGGTTATCAATCTCTTATCTAGGAATTCTTGAATTTGTCTAACCATCTCTTTATTTTGTGTTGAGGTCAGATTGTAAGATGCCTTATTAGGTAGGGTTTCTCTAGTAATCAAGATAATATTGTGACTTATCTCTCTAATAGGGGGTAGTTCACTCAGAAAATATCTTGATACAATGCCCTTATATTGATCTAAAAGGTCTACTACTTCCTTAGGACCTATTTGTCTCAAAGGCTCTACTTCCTTCTCAACCTTCTTTCTCCTGTCATCTTTTGGAAAAAAAACCAATGCATAGAAAGGGATTCCTTCTTCTCTTATTTCCTTTAAAAAATCCTTCTCACCTACAAACAAAAACTTTGGATCCTTTTGTTCATCTACATTATCAGGCAGGGGAAAAGTGTTACCTTTTCTCCTTTTTAGTTGATGGTGTAGGTGTTTAGCCTCCCATCACGGCGTGCCTCCACATCATACTGTCAGGGTCTTCCAAGAAGAAAATGACAGGCATCCATTGGAACAATGTCACAAAGCACCTTGTCTTTGTACTTCCCAAGTTGAAATTCCACCCAAGTGTGTTCTTCTATGATGGTTTGTTGGTTCTTTGTAAGCCATGACACTTTGTAAGGAGTGGTATGTGGCACTCTCCTCAATTTTATCTTCTTTACTGCTTCCTCAAAGACCAAGTTATCAATAGACCCACTGTAAATTACCATCCCGCATACTTTATCTCCAACCCTACAGGTGGTTCTGAATAAAGTCTTTCTCTGAGGGGTCTCTTTAGTATTTTGTGCCTTCAACAAGGTCCTTCTCATCATGAAAACCTCTCGTAGGATCCATGTGAATGATCCCCTTTATTATCTTCTTCCCTTACTATGTTTTCCCTTCTCTCCCCTTGATTTATTTCCTTCTTTAGATACTTGGATGCAAGGTGTCCTAATTTGTTACATCTATAACATCTTAGAGGTTCTGAACTTCCTCCAAACATACCCCTTGAATTTCCTCTTCTTCCCCTATAGGAGCCTCTAGAACTACTCACTCCATGAGCATTCTCCTAGTTTTTTTATCCAAAGTTCCTAGGACCTTGTCCTCTTCCATTACTTGATCCTCTTCCTCTATTTCTAAAGTCTCTTTGGCACCTTCCTCTCCCACCTTGATCTTGCTTCCTTTTTAACTTCTCTTCAAATTTCAATGGTAGTTTGTAGCATTTCTAGACAGTGGTAGGAGTACATAGACTTAATTCATCTTGAATTTTTACCCTCAACCCTTTCATATAAATTGCAAGTTTAACACTCTCTAGTTCCATCATCTTACAATTCATAGCAAGCCTACAAAACTCTTATGTATACCCTGAGACATCTATCTCTTTTTATGAATTTAAACATCATAATCTTTTGGTACATAAGCCTCCTTGATCAAATTGACCATTTTCTTCCAAGTACACACTGGAATCTTATCCATCTCCACTCTCTCATCCTAAGTGAAGTTCCACCAAGTTAAGGCAGACCCCTTCAACTTGGACTTTGCTATCTTCACCTTCTGGTGTTCTGGTATCTGCCCACAGTCAAAGAAACTAGTGAGTGCATCAAGCCAATCCATGACTTCCCATAGGTCCATCTTCCCACTTTAGACATGCAATTAAAAATTACTATTCATAGTCCTCCTCTCCATGGATTTCAAAGTCTTGAAAAGTAGCCTCTAGTCTATAGGGATTCCATCTTCTTCCTGCATGAGGGCCTCCTTGTCACTCCCCTCTTCTTAAACTCTAGAGTTTCCAATACTCCCTTTTTGGACTTGTTCCTTAAGCTTCTCCATTTCTTGCCTAATCCACTTCCTTTATGATTAATGTTTCTTCACTACCCTTAGTAGTTCTACATTAGTCATTCTAGAAGGTAATTCACTATCTTCTCCTCCTTTTGACATGGTTGCAACTTTTCTTCTTCCAAAGATATAATTATGCTTTGATACCACTTGGTGCAAAGCCCCAAACTATACCTCAAAGTGGATTTACAAATAAAAAGTACTCCCTTATAATCCCATACAATTAAAGGCTCTACAAAAGTTCCCAAACCCACATGATCAATTAATTCTCTTGATTAGTCCCAAGCACCTACAAGGCACTATTCAACCACAACTTGAACCCAACACTTCAAGGATGGAACAAGGGTTCAATGATGTCTACACACTCTAATACAATGCTTTTGAAGATAAAAAAATCACACATAAACCTTTAGAACACTTCCTAGACACTTAATTCTACCAAGGGCTACTACCTGGTACCTCTGGTTCACTCAGCCAACACTGGACAGCTTGGTACTCACTGACACTCGACAATAACTATCACTTGAAACCTAATAGAAGAATTAGGAAATTTAAATAGAAACTTACTTTAAAAATATTCTTCTTAAGTCTCTACAACCTTCATTGGTTCCTCTAAAACTCCCCTCAACACTCTCCAAGTCAAGATCTATGGCCAATCACCCAACTCATCAAATGCCCAAATTCACCACTCAGCCAAATGACCTATTAGGCCTCCATTAACAAAAAAAAGAGTCCTTAAATGGATATAATCCTCTACCAAACCAATTAGAACATTTTTAGGGACCTGAAAGACTACTAAATTTCCACTCTCAAGTCTCCATTCCATCCCAGGGCCAAGTTGTGCTCCTAAATGCAAAATCTAGGATAGTCACATTAAGATGCCTGTCTTGAGATTTTAAGAATTTCTCTCACGGGAAAAAATTTCCAACTCCAAGACCCCAAAAGTATTATAGTACATCCTCATACCTTTCTTTCCACCAATGCTCAATTTTTTCCCATGGTGGAATCTCCAGGAATGAGAGGATTTCTCTCAAAACTGTAGCTTGGTCAATACAACGACCTCTCAATGGTCCAGAGGCAATAAATTTCATTTCCCTTCATGTAAATACCTTAAAAAACTTTAAAAAAATAGAGGAATGAAAAATCTATCTTATGGTTTCATTAATTTTCCCATGTGAATCCGTACAGAGCCGTACAATGCAGAAAATAATTGAAAAATAAGGTTTATTTTATTGATTTGAGAAATACTTACATACAATATTTTCTCTCCAGTCTTCTCCAACTCTAGAGAAAGGTTTTTTTAAACATTTTTATACAATTCCCAATCAGTTCCAACTAATCCAATAAGTTGTGAACATTGGGATTCAAATTATAACTATTTTTTCAAAAGGTCGCAACAACTTTTCAAAAAGTTGCATTTTTGCAAATTGACAACTTTGACAACTTTTTAACAAAAGATGTCAAATTTGAAAATTATTGCCTCTAGACTCTACTAAGGACCTTAGGGAAGGTATTTTAATGTTTTTAACTCCTCCCTACTTATTTTATCCTATTCTAACCAATCCTACCATGAATTGTCCAAATTGACCAAGGTGGATCCCAAGGTTTATAACTGCAACTTGTGTCTCCTAGTCTTACAAATAGGACTTCTTATTACATGTAGGAATCTTATTATATTTATGGATCCTTGATCCACCAAACCATCTAACCCTCCATCCACCATTCTGAACCATGCCCTGAATTGGTTCATTTGGAGGTGCTCCTGCACTACTTAACCCAACATTGTTCACTTACCAACACCTTGTGATAATCTTTTATCCATGCAATCTCAAAGGGTTTAGAATGCTTCAATCTATGAAACTAAAACTTGTCTACCATTTTATTAGATGCCAAATTCTTAGAACTACCACCATAAAAAACAACTTTACATACCTTACCACCAACAAGACATCTAGTTCGGAACAGGTTATTTCTTTTCCAAGAGTTCTCCATCTTTTCATCATGGCACAGGGTTCTCCTCATGACCAATGTCTCTCCATTTTTAGCCTGATTATTGTTAACCGATTCAAAATATCCCTCTTCTTCCAGAAGAGTTGTCCTTCTGCTACTATATGTTGTTCTTTCAGATCCACCTTGTTTTCACTCAAAGGCCCTTATGACCTTCTCCACCAAACTTGAAACAAGTTCCATTAAACAAAATTTTCTCATCTCTTCAGTAGCCCTCATTCCTATAGCTACATCTGTAAGAATTACTTTTACGAGTCTTCTCCTTTGTCTTCTCTTTGTTAGAGTAACCAACTGATTCACCACCTCTACCTCTCTGGATTCTTCCACCTCGGTGTTAGTAATAATTGAGAGAGGGGGGGGGTGAATCAGTGGCCTCAAAAATTTATCCAATTTAAGCTTTAATCCACCAATCAATACTTCTCAAATTATTAAGTTCCAACAAGATGCATGCCTTTGAAATATTTGAAACAAATAACTGTCTATTAGTTTACCTTGTTTGTCCTGTTTCTCCTTGATAACCGATAAGCTGTAAACTGTATTTACCAATACTCAGTAAATATGCAGAGTATACCAGTCAATCCATAAATGCATATGTAGAATGTAAAACACTAAAGTAATTAACCATACACACACAACACAAGGATTTTAACGTGGAAACCCT
>MU224729.1:503726-525911 GCA_018584345.1 Thuja plicata | reverse complement strand
AATCACTTACTTAACTGTGGTCGAATAAAACAAATAAAACAACCAGTTAAGTCTATCCTTTAGCTCTGCCAGCTAGATATTTTGTCATTTTCTGATCTCTCTGTTCTGTCGGTCAATTCTGCAGTTCATTGCCGGTGACAACTGCCAGTTCTGTCGGTGTCGCTTCAGTTAGCTTCGGGATCTCCGTCCATCGGGCATCATTGGATCTTTGTTCATCAGGTATCATGTGATTTTTCTTCATCGGGAAACACTATCTTTTTCTCGTTGGGCATCACTGTGACTTGAATCTCTGTCTTTACCGATGGTGTGCACTCCGCTGGTGTAGTCTGTCACTTAGTGAATATTAGACTTTTATGCATTGCTGGAAGCATAACATTTATTCCATTGGTTCTCTGAAGTCTTTGGCATGATCATACAGATGATATCAAGTTGACATCAATGACAATATAAACCATTAACTAATTTAATGTCTTGCATCATCTTCAACTTAATATAGTCAATCATTTAATCAGTTACATGTCATCACTCGGTCTCTTTTTCTTTGTTCATGTCTTCTATTCAACTTGTATTCAACCTTTAGGGCATACTGGCAGGCATATTCCACATTTTCATTCTTGATCATACTGAGCTCCTCTTGTATTAACATCCTCAAACCATTCAGGCATCTTGAAAATATCTCTACTTCATCCTCTTTAAATCCAAATCTAATATCCAACTTGTAGAACTCAGTGTATTGTTTCACGTTCATATCCTTTTGTCTCAAATTCTATAATCTTCTGATCGAGTTGACTTGATAATCAGAGGGTAAGAACTTTTGTTTCATCTTGTTCACCATCCTATCTCAAGATTTGATCTTCTCTTTACATTTACTCCTCTTATAATTCTGCAAATGATCCCACCAAAGTGAATCATGACCTCTTAACTTAGTACAAGTGTACTTTACCTTCTTGTCTTCATTAGTACCTTCAAGACCAAAATACTTTTCCATAGTTGAGATCCAATCCAACAACTCATCTGCATCCAATCAAACATCATAATCCAGTGGATTAAAATGTGGTATGGTATTAACCCTAGTAAGAGCCCTAATAAACCTTTCTTCTCCTTGATCTATTTTAGGTTGTTCTTGGGCTTCTCCTTCAACTTGTTCTTTAATTTCTTCTTCATCCTCACTTACTTATTCAATATGCCGACCTCTCCAATGGGTCGTTTCAACCACTTTCAAGATGGAAGAATTTTGTCTCGATATTTCAACAACATTAGGATATGTACCTCTTCCAACTCTAGCACCTCTCCTAGCCATCTCTGACGATTCCTCTGCAACCGTGGGTCAGATCCTTATTCCGCTACCCCACGATAAACCAGATTAGGAACTGCACACTTAGGAGACAAGATCTATTCACCATAATTGAAAACATTGACTCTGATACCACCTGACGCAACCAAGGTAAGAGGGTCTAAGAAAATGAAAAGTCCAACCTTGTAGCAAGGGTTACATAACATAAACTCAAATATTTTAAGAAGTAAATACACAAATCTAGAGTATGGAACACACATGAAACCTTTTCATTAATAGGTAAAGCAATTACAAAGCTCTACAATAGAAGTCAACATGCCCAGCTCAAAATTCCAGGGACTTATTACAAAGAAAACTAATTATCCTTCTGGACCTATGACTACAAAACAACCTCCTTCAAACTCTAGCTTACAAATTTTGACCTCCTTAAAACAAGAACCAAGACCCAACTTAAATAAAAGACTGCGACCTAATAGGTCAGCCTCAGGATTACATTTCCCAAGAGAAAAAAAATGTGTTACCAACTAACTCCCATTCGACCTTTTATCTAAGATCTTTAACCAACGAATAAATCACAAGGAACACTCATACAAGTAGGCCAATTGAGCACATAGTCACATAGGAAAATGAGCCATAAACACCGCCTAGCAAGGAAATCCACCCAACAATTCAAACACTAATCGATGCAAGAAAATGAATAAAAAATTCTAAACACAACCAAAGAATCCAACATAACTTTAGGCGTAATACTCCAAATGAGTTGCGATCATAGAAAATTTTTCCTAATGATCTCTAGAACAAGAATCTACGACCGCAACTGCCAAGCATCTGTAGAACTCAACTGCAAAAAGAAACACAACAAATGGAGTCTATGAACATAAAACTAAGATATTTTTGGTTGATGCAAGATTGCAATGGAATCAAGATGCTCCTACATAAAAGTGGAAATATTTTTCCTCTTTGGGGATCCCTGTCGAGGATATTGATCTTCTCTCTTCCACTCTCACAAATAGAGTTGTGGCTTTTAGGCATGGGGATGATACTCTAATTTGGGGAGACTGTAAGATAGGGAATTATAATGTTAAGGATAGGTATCTTAGGTTGATTATGAATCAAGAGTGAAATGGAATTGATTTTTCATTACATTTGTACTGGAGAAAATGTTGTCGTTCAAAGGCAGGAATTTTTCCTTGGATGACTCTCCAAAGAAAATTTTTGATGATTGAAAAATTCCAAAGAATGGGGTATTATGGCCCTTCAAGGTGTTTTTTTTATAGATCTCAAGAAGAAAATAATAATCATCTCTTGATAGGATGTTCCTTCTCTTAGGAGTGTTGGTGGTGACTTTGCGGCAAGTTGGTTTGGTTGTGAGGCTTACCAAATGTAATTATTAGCATGTTTCATTCCTGACTAGTAATTAAGAAAAATGTAGCCTTTGAATGACTGGATTCCTTGCTCCTCTATTTTTATACAAAAGTTGTGGAAGGAGAGAAGTAAAAGATTGTTTTCAGACAAGGATATTAGCATATCCATGTTCCAATATAAAATATAAGTAGCAATAGTGGACCTATTAAATAAAAAACTCTCACAAATTATTTTGAAGAATGTGTCATGTATTGAATGGAATGCCATATTGAGAGTCAACTAGCAAGGACCTTGGATTCGATTTGGGTGACCTATTCCTAAATCTTCCAGGGAATACGTGGTTAGGAACTACCTCAGTATTCTTGAATCAAATTGAATTTTAATCTCTTTAATGGGTAATACTGGAAGGTCTAGATCTAGATGTATTATAAGGAATTGGTTGGGTCTAACTATCTGAAGCTCTTTAAAAATGGTTCTTGATGGCACCAACAATGAGGCCAAATTTATTATTCTCATCCCTGGACTTACTCTACCTAAAGAGTTAGGAGTAAAATTATTGGAAATTGAAGGAGATTCCATGTTGGTAATCAATGCATAATTGAAAGCTATGTGTGCTTTTAGAGTGGTCTTAGGAACTGCTGGGATGCTTCGACGTTATTTTATTTAACCATATTTACAAAGAAGGAAACTATGATGCAGAAAAAATAGAAAATGTCAGTGAAAATGGACTGGACAAAATCTTTACCAGTAACGATATGGCGACAACTATAAATTGTTTATTTAAGCTAGTATGTATGAGATTCCCTTATTTAAGCATAATTCTTCAGTGCCATTTAAAATAGGTGTACTTTTCAAGAGTTTTAACACTAAACAATCCCCTTCTAGTTGGCGGCCTTCATCGAAATGATCATTTGTGTGCATAATCATTTTGATGGGACAAATTGTTTCATCAATAACTACCAAGAAGGAATGTGCAATTAAGAGGCTTCATAATTCTGTCACTTCATGATAGATCCCTAGTTTGATTTTGGATGGAGTGATATATCTTGTGCGTGGGTTTTGTGTCAGCCACCTTTATATATGCCTTGTCTCTTGGACAACTTCATTGTACATCACCATGGACTCTCCAATTTGGCTTAGAATCAAGGAAAACAATGACATGCTCTTCCTTAATTTTATCTCTAATCTAAGGTTGTAGTTGATAAGAAAAGAGCCAAGACTTCTTGCCATAGAGGCTATAAGTATGGTATTGGACTGAGAGTTACAAACTTTTGTCAATAGGTATCAAGCAAACATTTCATATCTCTTACAATTTTTTGACCTTTCTTCTTGATTTGGGTGGTGTAAAAGTGGATATTTTCTGCTACTCCATGAAGTTTTCAAGGAAGAATTTACTTTGGATGATATCGACATGGCGGTGGTTGTAGAGTTGTGAGTCGGTATTTTTTGGCCTGCTAACCTCCAAAATATTTTATAATCAGATGCAGTGGTTGTTAAGAAAAACTTCATTTTGAATTCGGATGAACCTAGACTGGATCTCATCATCATTGTTAGGTGGGCATGGGGGGATATTTATTCAAGAAGAGAGTTGAAATTGAGGTGGAAAACAATATTAAATGGATTGATAGGTTTTCAAAAGTGGTGTGCTTAGGTGCATTTTATGAGGAGGTTTGATTTAGGGCCATGGTTCTACTTTTTGGTGTTTTTTTATGATAGAGTGTCTTGCTACAATCAAAGTACTCAGTGTTGGGTTTGGCTATCGAGGGTTAGGAAAGAGTCTATTTTGTTGTGTTCTTCATCTTCTAGGTCTAAGTCTATATTGTTTTTTCATGTGATTATCCATCTTTTAAGACTCTTGGTTGTAAGAGTGATATGGGTCTATTTTTGTAGGGGTGGCCTTGTTCTAATTTCATGTGGCAACATTTGTTTGTTGTCATCTTTTTGCAAAATCAACCCCCTCATGTTATTTTTTTTGCAAAATTGAAAGTGTCTATCAATGTAATATTAAATAAAACCCTTTTTAAGACAATGCATATAGATCTCTTCCAACCTTGTGTTGAATTTTACTAATTAAAAAACATATTATGTAAAGAAAAACCTACTAGTTGTTGTAGTTCTTATTTTATGCATCACAATATAATATACTACGGTGATAGTACACCACATGCATGAAGAACAACCCAAAACCCATAAGTTGTGAATACAAAATTGATCAAAGGTGGCATTTTCATACCAAATAATATTAGAAAGGATTATGGTGATCAGGATGGTGTGTTATTTGAAGCACTAAGACTATAAGGAAAAAAAGAGTAAAAAGAAAACAATCAAATAGAAACGTGTACAAAACACATGGGTTGATATCTAATGAAAGATCAAAACCAAGGGTTTATGGGTTGAGAGAGGTAGGGTGGAAAGAGGGGAGAGGGAATATAGTGGAGAGCTAGGGGAGAAGATTTGGCGGCCAAATTCAAATGAGGAACAAACCAGGAAAAAATGTGTAATGATCCAAAGGGAGGTAATATGATCATGTAGGAAGATGAGGTGGTCATTCCCTAGTGGGTACATACACTTGATCCATTCCATAATAATCATTAGAAAATAGGGAATCCCTACTTAAACATATAATCAAGGAAATGGTGGGGGGACATGTTTAGGGATGAAAATAAGATATAACATGAAGTGTTTTTAGTTCAATAATTTGAAGAAGGAAGATGGGATAAGAAAGTAATGCATGTGGAGGAGGGAAAAGTGGATGGAGAGGGAATAGGAAGAGGAGGGATAACAGTGAATGATGGTGCACTTAAGTGAATGACTCAAGGTAGAAAGGATAAAGGGGTGAGTGAATTTTGATAAAGAGAATGAGATGGATAAAGTAGGATGTGTTCTCTTAGACAAGAGTGGTTTCCTACTACACATGACAATTATTTGCTAGTTTTTCATCATCGTACTTGCCTAAGGTTCCACAAAAAGTGGTTTTCTCCATTAGAAAAAATTATTTCTATTTACAATTTTTTATTTTTTAAAAATATTTACTCTTTTTTAAGATTTTTTTTTGAATTTTTTAGATTTCTCCCCCTCTCTTTCTGACTTAGACATAGAAACATTTTTTTTAAATCTATGATGTTCATGGTCCGAACTAGATCATGGCCTTCTTGTGTATCTATCTTATATGCTCGTAATTCAAATTTGTCAATTATAACATAGGGACACAACCAATTTGCTTAAACTTCCCTTTCTTCTCTTTATCCCAACCGATATTATTTTAGTTCTTTTTAATAACAAGTCCCTCACCTCAACCCATCAAGTTTTGATGTTTTTGTTGTAGCTACGACAAACCCAATTTTGGTAATTTCTTGATGTGAGTAGGGGCATTAACATGATGCTCATCAAAGAGTTCAAGGTCATTTAGGAATTTCCATTCCATAGTCCTTTTAAAAAATGAGGTTGCCTAAAGAACACAAAACTAGGGTATTGCTAACTCAATTGGTAAGATTACTTCAAAACCATAGGCAAGGGAGTATGGTGTGGTACCAATAGGAGAATAAATATTGGTTTAGTAATCCCAAAGAGTGGGATTTAGTTGAATATTCTAGTCATAACCAATGTCATTGAAAAATTTCGTTAGGATTTTGATAATGGTTTTATTAGACACCTTAACTTGGATATTACCTTATGGGTAGTATGGGATGGACTACTTGTGTTTGATATATAATTCATAATTGAGACCACACTTCAGGTTTTTAAATAATTTTATATTATCAATAATCATAGTGGAGGAGATGCCAAAAAGGAAAATGAGGTGGTTAAGAATGAATTTGTCTATTTGGGTTTTTATGATGTAAGCATGTAGAACAACTTCAACCCACTTTCCAAATTATTTGGTAGAAATGATAATGAATTTATGTCTATTAAAGGATGTGGGATTAATAAATTCAATAAAGTCAAGACCCTATGCAGAAAAAGGCCATGGAATATTAAAAGGTTGTAGATATTATGGTGGAGCATTAATTAGGTTGTCATGCTTCTTATAGTAATTTAATCACTTTTTAATAGACATGATATTCCATGGTAGTTCAATAGTATCCTATTCAAAGGAGCTTCTTGCCTAGGATTATGTCATTAGTATGAGCACTACAAATGCCATATGTTCTTCCTTTAATGTTAGGTTATCCTCATAGATGTTGAGACATATAAGAAAGTACCATCAAAACCCTCATTTAAAAGTGTTCCATCAAGGATTTTGTAACAAAAGGTGTGTCAAATAAGGGGTTTATGTTTATTGCATGATAGACTGGGCGGGGTGGTTTGTCTTTGAGGTAAGCATAGATGCTAGTGTACCAAGGCCCGTATCAATAAAAATGATGTCTTGAGACCATTTTGAATTTATAGATATCAAAAGTGGGGATGAGAAATTATTCCACGAGATAGTAGGCTTGAGCATGATAGGGCATAGCTAGAAGAAATAAAATTCCATCCATTGCATTTCTAGCATTTTATAGATGCAAATTACTTGTTCAAAAGATGTATCTAGGAACTACTATTTGAAACTATCCACCTATTGGAAGCTAAAATTGAAACAATTGTTATATTGCCATTGATATCAAACCTTAACTGGTAAGATAATTGCTATCTTGTAAAGTGCCATATTAGTTGATTGATGAAGAAGATTTGAAAAGAGGAGATAACAAGAAGACCTAGTGAAATGGTTGAGTTATGTGAAGCTACAATGGGTACTTGAAGAGATTGCACCTTGGTAAGATAATATATTGTTTATCTTTAACACCAAGTGAAGTTTGGAAGACTAAAAGTTTAGTCTTGACCGAGTAACAGAGTAGAATATTAAGGAACTTGTGTTTGTTTCGAGTGATGCGAGTGTCGACCGAGCACTAGTACATGCCGAGCAAATTTAGTGTTGACCAAGCATTAGTATTTACTGAGCGTTAGTAAATTACCGAGTTATCTAGTGATGACCGAGTGGAAGAAGACAGTGCTGACCAAGTGTCAGTATTTTGACAGTTTGAGGAAGATTTAAGATCCTAGTCGACATAGTTGATTTCTTGAGATATGAAAAGTGTATTTAAGATAAGGATGATCATTGTGGAGAATTAAATGAGAATTTAATATATGTTTAATGATTTTTATGTATGGATTCAAGGAGTTTTAGGATGTATTCTACAAGGTAGATGGAAAATGAAATGTTGGAAGGATTTGTTGGATCTGACCAAATCCTAATATCTACGGTGATGATTAAGGGGAAAAAGATCTAGCTACCTGATCAGAGAGGTATAAGATTAACCTAATTATAGGTTATGTGTGTAAGAGGTTGATTCAGTTGATTGGAAAATCTAAGAAGAAGGCAAAGAAGGCTGAGAAGAGAAGTACAAGACTACACAGTGATGATTGCCTGACAGATTTCCAAGTAGTTTTGAGAGATAGAGATGACAATGGAGGCCAGTCAGTGAATTAGCATTTGAGAAAAAGTGGATTTGTATTTGCAAAGTGAGTTGTGTGTTTTAGATCACATTACTGTTACTTTCTAACCATTGTATTAGTCAAAATCATTTTAACCAAGGTTGACCTAACAGTCATATTGTAAATCCTTTAATCAAGGTGACATTCTAATGGAATGATCTAAGTCCTCTAACAAGGCTCACTTTTAATAGGGTGATTAAATCCTTTAATAGGGTCACATTTAACAATGTGTATTGTAACCTTTAACAGGGTTGGATCCTCACAAAGCTCACTTCAGAAGAGTAAAAGTTGGTAGCATGTTACTGGTGGTTTTTCCCATATTGGGTTTCCACGTTAAATCTTGGTGTCATAACTGTGTGAATGTTATTTGATGTGTTCTACTATTAAGAGATTTATATTATGTAATTTGATTACATTAGGACAGTGAACTGCAAGTTTATGTTACTGATTATATGTTATAGAGTCCGAGTGGATTGTTGAGTAGATCTAAGTTGGTTGAAGTGTTTGAAAGTTCAATTGGTACTTCTAGACCTAAGGATAACTGATTCACCCCCCCTCTAAGTTACTCTAAACCATTCTAACAATTGGTATCAGAGTATTGTGGCACTTGTAGAGGAAAATTTTTAAGGTACTTGAAGCTAAAGATCAAGATGTATAAAAAGGAGGTATTGAGGCTAAACAAGGAGAAATTTCCTACAGGAAAAAGTTTGATGAAGCTACACCTAGATGAAATTGGAGAAGAAGAAAAATACTATGTGGAACATGATTACATAAATGTGCTGATAGTGTTGAAAACTCAACAGATGAAAGAAAAACATGAACACAATCAAGCAATTTTGGAGATTGTATCAGCCCTAAGTTATCCTAAATTTGAAGACATAAAAGATTGCAAAAATGCAAATTAAATGTGGGACACATTGACAACTATCTATGGAGGTGATAAAAATGTACTGAGTGCCAAATCTAAAGCTTGAGAGGTAAGTTTGATGAAATGAGAATGTTAGATGGTGAAACTATTGTTCAATATTGCAGCTGAGTTAAGGAGGTTGTGAATGCTATTAGAGGAGCTAATGGAACTATTGGTGATGATACTGTTATTAGAAAGGCACCGAGAATTGTACTTCCTATTTATGCTATTAGAGTATCTGATATACAAGAACTAAGATGTACTCCTGGTAACAAATCAACTCTGGAAGGTCTAGTTGGTAGATTTACTGCTTTTGAGTTATCAAATTTTTATAATTTCACCCCTCACAATGTTGATTCTGCATTCAAATCACTACCGACTCTTCATAAATCTAAGAAAGGAAAAAAAAGATATACAAATAGTGAAAGTGACACTTCTGATGATGATCTTGATGAACTTGAGGCACTTATGGCTAGAATACTACCGAGAGGAAAAGGAAAATTCAAAGGTAAACTTCCTATAAACTATTTTTCATGTAACAAAGTTGGCCATATTGCAACAAGATGCCCTGATAGGATTGAAAAGGATGAAAGAAGAGAAAGCAAGTACAAAGACAAAAGGGATGAAATATATTTTAGAAGGTATAAGGACTATAAGGAAAAAGGTAATAAATCCTGTTATATTGTTGAAGAAGAAACTAATAGTGAATCTGATAAATATGATGACAATAATATAGAAGTTGTTTATGTTGCTATGAAAGATGATTTTGATGAGGATGTGAAAACTACACTTATTTCATATATGATTAAAGGTGATAGATGGATAATTGATAGTGGTTTCTCACATCATATGACTGGTGATAGAAGTAAATTTGAAACCTTAAGTTATTGAAAAGGTGGCAGTATTAAGTTTGGTAATGATAAACCATGTCTTGTGAAATGAAAAGGATCAATAAAATTGACTAATAAGATCACATTTGACAATGCTTATTGGGTTGAAGGTCTTAAATGTAACTTGTTTAGTGCTTCTCAGTTGAACACTTCTGGATACTGAGTTGAATTCCATCACAAAAAGGCTAAAATCTTTGATGCTACTAGTGAACTAATTTAAAGTGGAGAACAAACAAGAAGTAATTTGTTCTATCTAGATCTATCTAATGAGACATGTTTGTTTGCACAATATGATGATGTATGGTTATAGCATAAGAGGTTGTGTCATGTGAAATATGACAATTTGGTAAACATTAATAAGATGAAAAAGAGTAAGAGAGTTACCAAGAGTGAAGAAACCTGATAATGTTATGTGTAAGCAATGTCAGTTGGGCAAAATGAAAAAGTCTAGTTTCAAGAGTAAAACCTATACTTCTGATGATGTTTTGGAATTGGTTCATACTAACCTTTGTGGACCTATTGGGTTGCAAAGCTACCTTGGTGATAAATATTTCATAATGTTTGTTGATGATTACTCTAGAATGATGACTGTGATGTTTCTCAAAGAAAAATATGATGATTTTCAGTTGTTCAAATGGTATTTAGTAAAAGTTGAAAAAGAGACAGGTAAGAGCTTGAGATGTCTGAGATATGACAAAGGAGGAGAGTTTACATCTAGTGAGTTCAACTTATTGTGTAATGATAGAGGAATTAAAAGACAAATGTTTTCTCCAAGGAATCCCCCATAGAATGGCATAGCCAAGAGAAGGAATGGATCAATAATGGATTGTGCTAGAACACTGATGATAGAGAAGAATGTTGCACAAAAGTACTAGAGAGAAGCTGTAAGTACAACAGTCTATACCTTGAAAATAGTACAATTCAAGAAAGGTACTACTATTACACCTTATGAGTTATGGTATGGTTATGCACCTAATGTAAAATACTTTAAATTTTTTGGAAGCTAATGTTACATACTGAAAGATAATAGAAATGGAAAACTTGTTGCTAAAAGTGATGAAGGCGTATTTCTAGGTTATTCCACTAAGAGAAAAGTGTATGAGTGTTAGAATTATAACACTAACAAAGTTGTGGAAAGTGCAAATGTTAGAATTGATGAATATGTAGAAAAGAATGAAGTTGAATGCAAGCAAGAACCTGAAGATTATAGATCTTTCATTTACATGAGTGAAGGAGAGCCCAACAGTTTATCTAAACCAGAAAAAGAAGCTATCGAGCAACAACAAGAATATGCCAAGTCAAAGAAAAAGATTGCTGAGTATCAGGAGGTAACTGCCAAGGAATCAAAAGAAGAAACAAAGACACAAAATGAACCTGAAATGAATATGCATGATGAATCTAAAGAAGAACAAAAAGAAGAAAGGATACGAGAGCCTAACTAGAAAAATATGTAAGAAGACATCATAAACCAGATCAAATCATTGGAGAAAAAGATTCAGATGTCATGAAAAGAGGCAAATTGAAAAATTAGACATGTTTATTATGTGAATTTGAGACCAAATCAGTGAAAGATGCTTTGTATAATGAAGATTACATACAAGCCATGAATGAATAAATTGAGAAAATAGAGAAGAACAAAACCTAGACACTAGTACCTAGACCAAAGGACAAGAATGTTATTGGAACCAAGTGGGTATTTAGAAATAAGCTGAATGAGCATGGAGAAGTTATAAGGAACAAGGCTAGAATGGTATGCAAAGGATATGCACAATAAGAAGGCATTGACTATGGTGAGACATTTTCCCCAGTTTCTAGATTGGAAGGAGTTAGAACTCTATTGGATTATGCAACTTACACAGGATTCATAGTATATCAAATGGATGTCAAATCAATATTTTTGAATGGAATACTAGAAGAAGAGGTATACATTGAACAAGATGAAGGATTTTTTGATTCAAGAAAGAGGAATATGGTTTGCAAGATACATAAAGCGTTGTATGGATTGAAGCAATCCCCTAGAGCATGGTATGATATATTACACAATTACTTAGTCAAAATTGGTTTTATAAGGACAAATGACAACAATAATCTATACTTAAAGTCTAAAAAAGGTAAAGGGATATTTTTAGCTAAAATCTTTGTTGATGATACCATATTTGGAAGACAAGATGCTTTATGCTAAACATTTTTAAATGAAATGCAAATTGAATTTGAGATATCTATGTTTAGAGAGATCAATTTTTTTGTTGGTTTGCAAGTATATCAGATGAAGAAAGGTATCTACATTACTCAAACTAAATATATCAAGGAGATTCTGAAAACCTTTGGCATGGAGGACTCTAGGCCTATAAGTACACCCATGGCTACTGGACAGAAACTATCAAAGATTGATGAGACAATGGAAGTCAATCAAACCTTGTACATGTCAATCATTGGGAAGCTATAATATGTTGTTCATTCCAAACCAGATATTACATTAGTTGTTGGGATTTTTGCAATATTTTCTGCAAATCCTAAAGATAGTCACAATATGGCAGTGAAAAGGATTCTGAGATATCTAAAGGGAACAAAGGACTATGGATTGAAATATAAGAAGAATGAGAAGTTTGAACTGAAATTTTATACAGATGCCGCTGGGTAGGTAATATTGATGACACAAAAAGTACAAGTGGTGGCACATTATTTTTAGGAAAGAGATTAGTATCTTGGAAAATCAAGAAACAAAACTGTATTTCTCAATCTACAACAAAAGCTGAATATGTTGTAGCAACAGTTAATTGTTCAAACATAGTGTGGCTCAAGTAATTGTTGAAAGGATGAAGGAAGAGATCACTGAACCATTTTTTATTTTCTATGATAAAACTAGTGCTACTAATATTTCAAAGAACCCTATGATGCATACAAAGACCAAGTATATTTCTATCAAGTATCATTACTTGAGAGAGTTAGTATAAGATAAAGAAGTAAGACTTGAATATGTGAATACAAAGGAACAGTTGGCAGATATATTTACTAAAGCATTAACTAAAGCTCATGAGTATCTGAGAGGTAAATTAGGGGTGATTCCCCTATTTGAGGCTAACTAGGATCACATGGAGTGATTTCATCAAATGTATTACATGAATATCTAACAAATTGATGCAAAGGTGGTCACACTTTAGGAGTTGCCTAAAGCTGTGAAGAGTAACACACAAGATATTGACCAGTCATAAGAAAGATGACAGAGGGAGCATAGAGTTCATAAAATTGACACAAAGATATCTACATGGTGAAGATGTATGTCTTTGGCATTGTTGTCAAAGAGGGAGAAATGACAAAGTGAGAGAATTACATAGTGATATACTATTTGAGGGAGATATTCAGTTAGAAGACACAGAGGGAGATAAGATACATAGAGAAATCTATCCAAGAGGGAGCTAATATTTGTATTGGAGAGAATCAGAATTAAGCTAAGGACATTAATGAAAATATGTTTACTGAACATACTTTTTGGATTATTTGGGAACCTTTCATGTGTTTTTTGCACAATGCCAAAGAGAGAGATTTTTGGAAGCTATAATTGAAGCAATTGTTATGTTAGCGCTTTTTCTTGTAGAATAAATTAAAATAGCATTAAATGCTTGACTCTCAATTCCCAATTCAAGATTCATACATGAACAAGGCTAATTAACAAGGATATAATCCTTCTTCACTTTGAGCTCCACAAACTCAGGTGGGTGTACCTATTTCCAGATTCAGTAAATGACTTAGAATCTAGCAGTGGATCAAGGATTCATGATCCTTCTTCTTTTTAATTTCTTGGAACTAGGAAGGTTAACCTATTGATTCTCTCTCTAAGGAATCATTAAGATGAATTGCATTTCTCAATACAATTAGCTAGACATCCACATATTTTGATAATAGTAAGTAAATATTTTCAATGTTTGATTAATTGATGATAACACTACTATTCAGAACTTGACCAATGCCTAATCCATTGGGCCATAGAGTCACTATGAAAACATACATTCATCAAAGATAATTAATCTAAGTACAACAAGATCTTAGATAATATGCCTTACAAATTATCCTCTCACTCTCATATCCCTATATCAAATTATTGAACAAAACCTAACCCCCTGGAACTATCTGTAAGATTTAAACCATCCTTGATAACTACTTACAAATAGAAACATAATTACCTTGCAACTGATACATTTAACATGCCTTACATATCAAATATACAAAATCTGAATAAAATGCAAGAAGACATCAACAATTTGAGATTGGAAATTCCATTTTAATTTTATTAATAACTTTCTGATTTCAATACATTTAGATTGACTATAGACTTGAAGAACTAGACCTCAATTCAAAAGCCTGCTTTGCAATTTTTTTATTTTTTACCATCCTCTATACATACAATACAACTTGCTACTTATAGATAGCCTTAGTCATCTTGGAATCCTTTTGGAAAATAAGGATGCAACAAGCTTCAGATGACTAGGCTATAGGACAAAATTTACACTTCACAGATAAGACAAAAAACAAGCGGAGAGAATAACAGTTCTTTGTTACAAGTTATATAGTCCTTTGTCTCATGACCACCTGAATGCTTGCAACTGCCTTGAAGTTGTTGGGTCCTTATCATCTGGGATTTGTCATCTTCATTGATGTAGAAAATTGTACTTGCATTTTTTCAAACTGCTAGGCATCACTAGTGCTTGTTGTCACTCCTATAGTAGTACGTCTTTCTATTATTGGGGTGACTATACCATATTTGCTTACCCAGATGGTAAACACCTCATCATTCAACCAAATAAAGCTGAGAACCTCATCCTTTTGGTTTTTGAACTCTTCCCAATCAACATTGGCCTTCTCAATCTCTGATTCCCAAGATTCAAAAAATGTCCTGGCTTTCTTGAGAATGTCAATGGTTAACACAAACTAACCTATGTTTTCCAATGTAACAATACTATTTGTCTTGTTGGTTAGTATTTCATTCAACTGCCTTAGCCATAGGGCTTCATTCTTTATGTCTCCATCTTTCTTGAACATGTTAGGTAACATGTCATACCTATCTCTAGAGAATTCTCCTCTCAAGGTCTCTATCCTTTTGATAACCATATTTTTCTTGATGTCTAGGTCAGTCATCAATTTAAGGCATTTATAGGTTTTTGTCAAAATGATGTCAATATTATTCTGTTCCTTTGAGATGGAGTAGAAAGACTTTACATGGGCTTTCTTCCCTTTCTAGCTATCAATTATTAAACCCCAATGCTCCTTACCCTCGTCATGCTTACTTATTATGCTAGCAATCTTCTTTCCCATCAAGTAAAGATTAGCAAGGTTAACTTCACTAGTACACCTCTTAAGGTTAAAGTATATCTTTTCAGAATGCCTATGCTTCACTAATTCTTCAACTTATTTATATGCAGGGCATTCTTCAAGATCCTTTTTGTCTTCTTATTCCAACCTTGATCTTTCAACAATCAACCTGTTCTTTTTAGCATCTAATTCTACTTTCTTAGCATTAATGTTTGCTTGTGTAGTAGGGCTTACTGGTGTAGGGGATGGGGGGTAAGTCATGATTGGACTGGATTATGAGGGTTGGTGAGGTCCCTGAGAAATCATCACTTGGGGAATTAATTGAACTATCTACATTCCTTCAAGAACTACTATCCTGTTGTCTTTTTGTAGGGATTTAACCCTTTCATCATTATAGGCCTTCAATACAAACTCATATTTTTGATTCAGGCTATTATAAGCCTCTTTCTCCTTTTCAGCCAACCTTAGGCTCAGGTTAGCTATTTGAAGGACAAGGTTTTCTGCCTCAGTACCTGAGGTATCAAAAACTCTTTTGACGATGAGGCTTCCTGCATCCTCAATTTTATCGTCTTCTTTCACTCTTCTGTCTTTTTTCTTCAAAGCACAAATTGCTAAGGCTGCATGATTTTCACTAAAATGGGAACCAATTGATGTCCCAATAGTGCTTAGTGGTTTTGCCTCTTTTCTGACAACATCAAAGACTACTACATCATCTAAGTCCCACTGAGGTAGGATGAGGACTCTCTGTTTCTTGACCAATTCTCTACCCTCTTCAGGGGTGATTTTGTCAAATCTAGACACTAGCTCTTGCTTGAACTCCTTTTCTATGTCATCTTTAGTATAATTTGGTTGAGCTTCCTACAACCTTTGGCATTTATTATTAAACTCATCACTGTTGATTCTCCACAAAAACTGAATGAATGCCCTAGTCTTGACAAAGTTGTCATCTGACAAGAACTCCTCACTAGCCTGCTTAGTCACAGGATCTAGTTCTTTACCTGTGAATTCTACCACTTTGAGGTTAGCAGTTGTATGCCTTGGTGCCTCTGGCATCCCTTCTTGTAATTCCTGGGCAGTAACAAAAAATTCCCTCGTGTTCCTCATTTGAACCAATTGCTTAGCAATGGCTTGGTCATCAAAATGCATAGGGGACTAGGAGGGAGAGTACAACTCACTCTCCTGCTCTTTTTCCTCCACCTTTTGTTTTTTGGGAGAGAGCATTTCTTGGGCACTAGTACTTGTTGGCCTCTTTCCTTTATATTCAGATGGTTTATCAACTTTGGGCATAATAGTGTTGTACCCTCTCCTCTTGTAAACCACATAGTTCCTTGGTGGGAATAATCTTTCTTGTGAAAGTTTTCTCAAAATAGCATGAGCCTTTTTTGGCTCAGCTTCCATTATCCTCTATCTCTTCTCACTGAGGGTCTGCATGATTCCCTCAAATAAAGTAATTAGGGACTCAATTTTCTTGGCCCAAGGGAAAAATTCCTTCAAAGGATCATAAGATTTATCAAAATTGTGCACAAATTCCAAAAACTTCTTATACACTAGCCATTTCTCTTTCCCGACCTCCTGGTCACCTAGATCAAAAACATTTTTGACAATATCCTCAGGGAAATTAAACTAGTGTGCTAAAGTTAAGCACTTGGTTCTTTTCCTAAACATGCCCATTATAAAATCCTCATTTTCTGCACATCTAGACACAAATGTTGCTAAGTGGTAAGGTTCAAAATACTTGTCAAACTGTTCCCACCCACCCTTTACTATGATGAAATGATGGGCTCTTGTGAGAGTAGGGAAAATGCTTCCCTTCATTTTTCCTATCAGGGCTTCCTCATGTAGTCCACCCAATTGTCTTATAATATCTGCTATTCCAATCTTTAGAGGGACTCTGTAGGGCAGCACATTGGGGCTTCCCCTAAATCCATAAACCCTTATCACTGTAGAAACATGGTATAAAATCAAATCTCCCCAATTATGGGCAATTTTTAGCTCTGGGGAAAACTCCATGGGTCTTAGCAACCTCATCATGTCTGTATGGATCCTGGCATTCTGATTGCACAACAATGACCTAAGCCTAGTAGAAAAAACCCTGTCAAAGTATACATAACTAGCTTCTTTTCTGTCCCATGACAGATCAACACTCCACATCTGAACAGGAAAGTCCTCATCACCTTGAAACTTAGTCAGGTTCATCTCTTCCTCAAAGAAGTCAGCATTATTAAACTTGAAAATACTTCTGATTTCATTAACTGAAACGGTCAACAACATATTTTCCTTTGTATCCCTGACAACCCTGGATACTTTGTCATAAGTGTTGGAAATCATAGTGAAAAATTATGTATCCATGAATACCCTGGGTACTATCAAATTTCCTACATCCAAGTCCCATATGTTACAATCTGGGGTAGGTGTGTTCCTTTGGCTATATGTAGTTATGAACAAAGTTAGATCATTCAAACTAGTTTTTACATCTTTTGCCCACCTACCCGAGTCATACAAGCCTTCTCTTATTTTGAAATGGGGATGTGATGGAACTATTCTCTTGATCTGGGTTGCATCACATGGGGATCCTTTTAATTTCTGCAGGAGGTCCTCCCTAACATTTCTTTTCTGGTAATCTACTTCAGAGATTTCAATTCTAGGGGCCATCTTAAATCTAGGGCTTTTTTGAGATAAAGTTTAGATTTTGAACAATGATTCTGAAAACCTTTTGAATTGCAAATCTGACTAGGAACCTAAATTTTTCTGTATCAGAAAAGACTTACCCATTCTGCAATTCTGTCACGGGGAGCTGAAATTCTCTGCAATTTTGTTTCTTTGCTTTGATAATTTTGGTGAGTTATGGCGACTTCAAGCTGAAACAACTAGTTTTACGGCTTTAATCAAATCATTCATTCATATTGAATTTGACTGGAGTGGCCACATGTTCTACAATCAATTTTCTAGCTTCAAATTTGTGGCTTAACGACTCTCTGAAACTCACTTTGACAACTTTGAATTTAAGCCATAGATCTTAAACATTATCTTCTTCATCTAACGACTATCTTATTTTCCCAGAAATAACTATTTATTTAGGACACGTGTCAATACCGCTTAATCGATTGTCCATTAGATTGTAACACCCCAAAATTGGCATCTTGCAACCTTAACTAATTTTGTTGCATTTGTCGCTCTTCTAAATCATCAAAGTCCTATTGTACTAGGCAATTCTGAGTTTTCACTGACTCTACTCGACCTGAGTGTCAAATGCTAGAAAATCCTAAATCTATATTAATCATACATCATATTTAATTCCTAAATATTTATTTAGCTAAACAAACCTTATGATCAAATTAATTTAATTATAAAGTCCTAGCACTTTAATTAAATTAAATTCACCCTCTTTAGCTGAGACACATGGAAAAGGAATTA
Organism: Thuja plicata; assembly: GCA_018584345.1. Classification (NCBI taxonomy): domain Eukaryota; kingdom Viridiplantae; phylum Streptophyta; class Pinopsida; order Cupressales; family Cupressaceae; genus Thuja; species Thuja plicata. Next base: position 507,262 of record MU224729.1, on the reverse strand, counting down.
AATGATATTTAATTATTAAATAAATACCTCATTTTCAATAATTGAATTTAATATTCAGATAATTAAGAAAAAGCAATTATGAGGTCATATTTATTTAATTAATTAGATATTTTATCAAAGATTTTTCTTTTATTCAAAATTGGAAACTTCTCTTTTAAGAGAGAGAAAAACAGATAAATCAAATAAAATAATTAAATTCAAAGAAAACATAATTAAATAAAAAAAAAAGAATACAGTTAAAGCAGGAAGAAAATAATTTATTGAATTCTTTTCAATAAAGCTTTCTATTTTTAACTGGCTTTTCTATTTGTTTTATTTCAAAAAGGAAAGTTTCTATTCTAATCATCTCAGAGTCTATAAAAGAACTCTCATTCTTCATTCAAAACCCCTAAAAAATTTTACTCACTTTTGCATTGTTATAATACTGAATTATTGTCATAACTTCACATAGAATAATATCATTTTTGCAATAGAATAGCTTCAATTTCTAGAATAATTGCATTAATCATCATATCTTAGTTGAATCTCTCATATTTCATTTCTTAGCATAATATTGCATTGTATTGCATCTATCATGATAAATCCTTCGTTCCTAGATTGGTCCATGGTTGTGAGACTCTCGTTTTGAGAGCAATTTCAAAAACCCYGTCTGGATAGAAGGCAACAAGTCGAATCATGCAGGCAGATAGGATGAATAACCTCATATTCAGTCTTGTGTGTACCTGGTGAAGAAGGACTATGTTGAAGTGTATGGTGAATTAACAAGGCCAAATTTACTGCATACATTTCTAGCGCCCACCATGGGGCAAGTATATTTCTATCTGGCCTCATTTCATTTCATATTTTTCATTTTTTTTGCATTTTGTCTGTACTTCCGTACAAGTTCTGTTTTAATTTCGCGCGAACTTTCTTTTCATCTCGCGCGAACCTTCTATTTCTTTGCGTGGCTTAGAAAAATTCTTCACGCGATCTAACATACTTTATCACGTGAAATTGCAGTTCAGAGCTTTCAGTTTAATATTTCATTGCCTCAATTTTTTAACCACCTACTATTTTCTAACATTTGTGATTCTCTAATTTTATCTTTTGAAACAACATAACAGTGGTTTGCAGGATGCTAAGACAAAGAAAAGCCATCACAAACTTCTGACATGTTTGTTGCAGGACGTTGAAATGAAGAAAGGCATTACAAACTACTAATGGGTTTATTGCAGGATGTTTGTCGAAGACATTGCTTTTTTTCACAACTTCTTATATCTATTTTCAGTAGTTAAAACACACTTCGGTTGGTGCTTAAAATGAATCACTGTCTTGCGTGATTGAAGTGTTTTTTAGATTGTAATCCTAAGAACTACATGAACGTATCCTCTCCCCTTGCCTTTATGGATTTTGGGTGTAAGAGAAATTCATGTGATTCTTCTAGAGTGGCTACCTCCTAAGAGCTTTAGCAGAGCCGGTGAGAGTGGATGCCCAACCGATAACAGGCTAAAGCCAAGCCCTTCCAAACCGGTATACATAAAATGTTGTTGTGATAAATGTCACAATAGACAGGTGTGAATTTTTTGTGGCAACCAAAATCTCCTCCAGTACCCTAGTGGTGCGTTAAAGTCCTGACATCGTTAAGGTGAAAGCCTTGCTTTGAACGGATTGGGAGAGCCCCCTTTATTGAGAAAATGACTTGATCACAACCACCTGAATGGATGACCTTACTACAAACTATTGTTCTAGTTTTCCAAAAACCCTCTATCTGTTGGTGCGGAAGGTCAGAGACTGACTAAGACACCCCACATTTTTATGACTTTTAGTAGAGATAACAACCCTTTGGGAAGCAATTCCTTTGGGGTCTGAATCTTGGTATGCCTGAGAAGTGAGTGCATATGTAAGGAGGAGCCCGTGCTTCCAAGCTTCTAAGTTATCCGCTAAGAGTAAGCATAGCTAAACTTTGGTTCAAGTGGGGATTCAATAGATATTGTCCTGGCTATCCTAGGGTTGTGATGTTCTTGTTCTGGTACTATAAACATTTCGTTTAATGTGTTTTGTGTGGGTGTATCACTTGAACAATTGAAACTATCTTCAAAACACACAAACTATCTATCTTGAACATGTCCAAAATGATTTGTAACTTGAACTATCTGTTGAAAAAATGCATGATTTCATCTTGGAAAATGCAAACTGGTCTTAACAGTCTGATTCTGTAAACATACTTTTTTCAACATTTGCATAGTTTCGCGTGAAATTTCCCAATCTTCACGCGAGTCAGTGAGAATCTTCGCGTGATACGTATTACACTGTCGCATGACATTTTGCAATAGTGCATTATTTTGTCAATCATTATTCTATCCTCTGGTGTCATTCTTCATGTGAAGACAACATTTCTTCACGTGGTTTGGTGAGAAACTTCGCATGACAGAGCATTTCATCACGTGAAACTGCAGTTCTTTGTCCAAAATAGTGAGCTAAAATTTTCCAATCAGTTGTTCTTCTGTCGAATATGGTCTTTGATATGGGTCTATTTTTCTTCCATCTATCTTCACACAGTCTGAAACTTAGTTTCTTGGTTTGAGAACTACGTGATTCTTGCTTAAACTGGTCTTGTCTCATGTCCTTTTGATTCATTTCACTTGTGTCATCATGCCTTGTGTCACAATAGTCATCTCTTGGCTTGTTTTAGCCTCATCTTAGACAATTTGCACCAAGGATACTTCACCTTTTGGCACATTTGTGCAATCTTTGAGATAGTTTCAGGTTTGGTCCTAGTTCACATTCCTTGTTCAAAACTCTGTCTATGACTGTCACAACTCGAAGTGGCAAAACATTTCCTTCAATCAATCAAGACAAATCTGTACTTTCCACACCATTATCAGCTACATCTAGTGAGGAATCATCTTGATCTCCTTCCCTGGAATGACGACCTTACAATAAATGGTCATTTCTTATGGATCTTAGTAGGGTTCAAAATCCTTTATTCCAAGAAGACTCATATTCAGAGAACACTCAATCTTTTCATACCAAATTTTTACATCTTGAGTCCTTGCATTCTAGCAACATGGCAGAACATAGTCAAATGGGTGGACCCATTTTCAACCACACTGAAGATCCTCCTCCTCAAGTAGAGAAGGAGATAACCCAAGCAGATATCATAGAGGCCCACAATAATAAAAACTTCATGAGAATGATGGCAGTCCTAATGAAAGAAGAGAAGGAGAAATACCTTCTCGAATTAGCCACCCAAGGTGCTTAACTTCCCTCTGATTACAAAGTAGAGACACCTATTGAGAAAGAGGAAGAAACTGAAAATTCCTGCTTGCGTAGAGAAGTGCAAACTATGTGAGAGCAACTCTCTCAACTCTTGAAAGAGAAAGACAAACCTATTACACAATTCACATTGGAAATTATCTGTCCTTTCCCCTTCGATAAAGATCTTCACATGCCTCCTTTTCCCAAAGGAGTTGAACTTCCTAAATATGACAAATACTTGGGTACATCTAACCCTCAAGACCATTTGAGAGAATTTGGTGCTCTCTCCATGGAATTCA
>MU224729.1:471641-484149 GCA_018584345.1 Thuja plicata | reverse complement strand
CCGGGTTGAGCAACAACCTTAGGGAAAAAATTGTAGTTAGGTTCTTCATAGATTGAGTTCTTTATTAGAATGACCTTATTGTCCTTTTCCATCTCAATCTTCAAGGTTCATGAAGTGGATGCCATTGTTTGTTAATTTAGGGCTTCTTTGCAAATAACCTGTTAACTCGGTAAGTCTAGATACTCACTGGATGTTTGTTGTGAATTCTTGAAATCTGTTGGAGTAGCTTTGAAAGTGTTGTAAATCATTCTGCAATGTAGTTTCTATTCTTTTCTCTTCTTTTCTCTTTAATGCTGGGTGAATGGATGAGTTCACGTTTCCCTTTTTATAGAAAAATACCCTAAGTGATTCATTAAATGCTTAACCTACCAATCGGTCGATGAAACATAGATGCTCGATCAACACACCAAAGTCTTCATCTCGGTGAGTATACACTATGTGGAACATAGTGATAACTCATTTGTCCATTATATGTTCACCGACGTGCAGTTTATGATCGGTTCATATTGACTGACTAGACTAGATTCACAAAACATAACATGCAATACCATAGTGCATCGTCATTCATACTAATTTGGCATATTCTCAATGAATATTGGAACTGATGTAAAATACAACTTTGTAGAGTGTAGTTCCATACTTACTTGTATTGCTTAGGTGGGGGTGGTGGAATGAATTCATCCATTAGATGAGGTATCACCAACTATAGTGCTTGGTCCAACATTATCATTGTTTGAATCTCTTCTCCACATTTGATTTCTCATTCTCATGATGTCTTCAATAGTATTTCCATTTTCAAAAGTGCTTGAATCTATCACTCAGTCTCTACAGTCCTTACTTAAGTGTCTGAACTTATGATAGTGTAAGCATGCCATTCCAGGGTTAGTCTTATTTCTAGATCTTCTTATCCATTTCCTCATACCATTAGCAGCTATATGTCCATATCTACCACATGCTATGCAATTTACCCAAGTGTTGTAATCCCAAACATATGTATTACTGACTCTTCTTGGTTGATATGCATTTTCTTGTTCTTTAGGTTTTGAGACTTGCTTTATCTTTTTCTTGCATTCATGAAATGTGTGGCCATGCATGTTGCAAGTAGGACAATGTTTTTCCATGTAAGATTTCTTCTTTGGTTTGTTTAGCTTAGATCTGCATTCATTTTCTTTGTGTCCATGCTTGTTATAGTTATAACAATTACCTATGAATGTAGGAGTAGTTTTAGGAACACCTTTTACTTTTCTCTTGCAAACATTTGATGTGTGGCCTGGTTTTCCACAATGATTACATGAACCCCTCTTTGGTCTCAGATTCGTGTAAACATTCCTTTGATCAACTCAGTTTGATGGTTCTCCATGATCGGTATACCCTAAACCAATATTTTTGTTGAGTCTTCTTTGTCCGTTCATAAATTCATCCATTCTTTTTGTACTTTCTTTAGCTTTCTTGACCATATCATTATGCTATTGTTAAATCTTCACTTCATGTTTTAGTTTCTCATTTTCTTCTTTTAGTTCAACAATAGCTTCCAATTTCCAGCAAGTTCCATGTTCACTAGGTTGGCCTCATGACTCATAAGAACTATTTGATTGGTGATCTCAAGGGGATGTTCGGTAAGTCTCTGTATCTTAGATTCTTTCTCTTGTAACTTTTCAATAATCTTTCTTCTATCATCAATAGCCAAAGTTATTTCTTGTTCAACTTGTCTTGCATTATTCATAACATCAATCATTCTTACCATTTGTGTCTCTTAACTGATCTGTATTTCTTTCACTTGTTCAGTTAGATGTTGATTGATTTCATTTAGATTTGCAATGGTTCCTTCAGATGTGTTAGATGTACTACCAGATCTAGATGAATCAAATAGGTCAAGTATCTCTTCTTCATGATATTCAGTTTCATTGTAGTGAGATGCCATGACTTTTCTTTCAGCCAATAACTCTTTCATTTTGTTTCTTGCCTCTTTGTATTGCTCAAAGAAAATATGTATTTGCAACTTCTGATTCTCAATATTTTTATCAAGCTTATACCTTTCAATTGTAAGATCTTTTCTCTCAAGTGATTAAAATTTTCCAAATAAGAGATCTAGCTCTGATACCAATTGTTGGAATAATGGAAGGGTGTGTACTGAGAGGGGAGGGGTGAATCAGTACCCTTAAAAACTTTTACAATTTAAACCTTAGTACTCATTACTTGCATAAACGACCATTTTAGCCTTTCTACTTCATGCATGCAATATCATAGCATAAATGTAAATTCACGTAAACAAACATTGAAACATTCATGAAACTCATTTACACATTACACAAGTATTTGATAACGTAGAAACCCTTGTTAGAAGGTAAAAATTGTGGTGGGGATGAAACCCACAAAGCTTCACTATCTGCAGAATGGAAGGTGCTTGTTAGGGTTACAAGTTGTGATCACTTCTGATGATCTTACCTTTTTAGGAGTAACATGTCATATTTTTTAAGTCTACTCGGTTAAGATATTTTTTCAACACAATGCATGTGTGCACTCAGGTAAGATATTTACAAAAGAATTGTTAAGTCCACCTTGTGAAAGGATTTTTCTATTTGCTACAATTGTTAGAGAGTAACAAAATATATGACCTGATTGCTACAATCTCAAATTGCTGATTACACATCCATTAAGTTCACAAAATATATATCACCTCATTGTGATGGATAATACCTCTGTTATGCTCAGTAGCCTTGAATATTGTTCATAAATTGAATTATTATTTATATGTCCTTGTGCATGAAACTCTCTTTCTGATCCATAGATGTCCTTGGTGGCTACAATCATCATGTTCTTGATTGATTATTAAATCTATATATACAATATTTTGACCTAATTATGTTTCATGCTTTTCTTGAAAAAATCTAAGATCAAAGGTTTACAACTTGACCTTGATCTCCTAGTTTGCATGAATATAATTAGTTAACTAATTACATCCATAATTAATGTTTTTCTTGATCCACAAGAAACAATTATCCAGCTAAGAAAAAATATATTTTAAAGATTAAAGTGCTTTAGCTGATGTGTAGTTTGAGATCAACTTTCTTTAGTGAAATGATGTCTCTCGGTGCAGACTGGTGCTTGGTGATGTCTTTATGTAATGATGCTCGGTGATGTCTCTGTAGACTGGTACTCAGTTGATATACTGCTTGGTGTTCAAAAGATTTTGGTGATCATTGCGCTTAGTGAATGATGTTGCTTAGTGATCATGACCGACTGACCAAAACTATCTTCTTTTATACTAATGATGACTTCTGATCCCTTATGGATTATTAGACCTAACAATCATACTGTAAATCATTTATTCAAGGTGACATTCTAATGGAATGATCTAATTCCTCTAACAAGGCTCACTTTTAACAGGGTCACATTTAACAATGTGTATTGTAACCTTTAACCGGACTAGCTCCTCACAGAGCTCACTTCAAAAGAGTGAAAATTGGTAGCATGTTACTCATGGTTTTTCCCATATTGGGTTTCCACGTTAAATCATGGTGTCATACTTGTGTGAATGTTATCTGATCTATTGTATTGTTAAGAGTTTTATATTCTGCAAGTTGATTACATTAGGACAATGAACTCCAAGTTTATGTTATTGATTATATGTTATAGAGACCGAGTGGATTTTTGAGTAGATCTAAGTTGGTTGAAGTGTTTGAAAGTTCAATTGGTACTTCTAGACCTGAGGATAACTGATTAACCCCCCCCCCCCTCAGTTATTCTAAATCATTCTAACACCACCATGTAATTATAGGGTTCAATATTATCATCCTTTATAAAGAAAATATCATTGAATTACTTAATAACTAGTTACAAATCACCAAAAACCTCTAAATGGTTAATGTTTTGTTGTACTACCATTTTGAGACCATATAACAATATTTCATATTCTATTATATTATTCGTACAACCATTTTAATTCTCTTATGTATGGAAATCCCTATTCCATTATGTTATATTTCATATTCCATTATATTATTTGTACTACCATTTGTAATAACCTTCTCATAAACCATGATATCCTTCTCCCAAGGTACCTTGGATGACATTTCATGGAAGTTGATGATGAGAGAACACCAAAAGAAGTGCATGTGTATGGAAATCCTTATTATAAAACCTCTACCATTCTAAAGACATCATGGTTTGATGGTTTCTCAATATTCTCATAATTTTTATAGACACAAGGAAAATAAAAAAGGATTAGAACCCCTGATCCCCACTAGATTTTATAGCCATCATTGCTACCTCTAAGAAACAAAATTATTAGGAGAAAGATCTATCACCTCAAATAGTTAGATAATTCATATAACATAGAGTTGTTCCGTTATTTTTTATGTTTGAAACCAACATATAACTCCAGCCTCCTTAAGTAAATAAAAAAGATCCCAATTAGATCTACAAAAGGTTGAACACCATCAAATTTGTCGGTAAGAAAATCCCTAGAATTATTCTCTAGCCAATTATGTGTAGCTTTTTTAAGGAGCTTAGTAAGAAGAGCACTAAACAAATAAATGTCAATAAGAGGACTTAAGAAAAAAATAGAATTTATTGGATAACAAGAATAGTCATTTCCAAGAAAGAATTATGACATGCAATATAATCCCACAACCCACATGCATTTCCTTTTTAAAATTTGGATAAAGAATCCATGAAGTCCAAATAAAATATGAGAGAAATTATTGTTAGACTAAATAAAAGTGAAATATTCTAGGAAAGCAAAGGTTGTTGACCAATTTAAAAGTAAAGATACCTAGAAATAAAAAGCAAAAGGATATATCAAGGACCTAAAATCACACAGAAAAACTAAAGAGAACTATCATACTAGGAATGAATGAATGGATGAATAATTTTAACATCCAACCAACTTTTTCAATTTTATTTTAATGTTTCAATCCTTTTCTTATTCAAGGTGATGATGAGTGTTCCCAACTTGTCAACAATCCCCTCACTAAATAAGCTATGCCAAGAAACAATGATCAAGATATTGATACATTTTTCCTTGATATTATTTAAGGTATCAAACACCACATTTTTTTTCTAATTTTATTGTCCAAGTAGGGGAAAAAATACACACCTTTCTTCCTGTGTTTCTTTGGGATTTTCCCACCTCCCATTTCCACATCAAAGTTGTTGAAAGTTACATCATAATAGAGAAATAATAATTTTGGCTCTCCATAAAATACTAAGTCTTATATGCCTTGTTTATTAATGATCGCTTAAGGGGTTGAACTCTTGAAGATATTATTCTTCTTTCTCCCTATCATTTTACCCCAAATATGCTTGCAAAATTTTTCCATAACAAAAACATTTATCCTTTTATTATTCACAGGGCATGCATTCAAGTAGATATTTTACACATATATTTGTTGTTTTCCTCATCCATGTCTTCTTTCTTTTGATCAAGATGTCATTCAAACAACCTTAAGCAATTTAAAGGGAAATGACCCGATATTTGAGCATATTTTAACGATTGTTATAGCATTGGTTGATTTAATGTCAAATATTTTTGACAACATTGCACCAATAGTTGTGGCTTTAATTTTCTAGTGTTGATGATGACTAAACATAATTAAATTAAATATATTCTTTACATTTAAAAAGCAACAAAATCATGTGATACCACATCAACACACCAATACAACATGACTTAGTGCACAAGTATCAATCTCACTTTTTTATGGGCCTTTTTGGAAACCTTGGCAAAAAGCATGGTGGTGGTGACATCATATTTGATAATGTGGCCCTAAACATTTTTTATAAATAGGGGACTTGAAAAGTAAGCCAATGTGAAAATTGGGAGTGATTTGAAATTTTTACAGACTTCAGTGAAGTGCATAGTTAGGGAGCTCAACCACTAGGTCCTCTCCATTATCTCTTGATCAAGAGACACAAATATGAAATGTCAATTAAGTGATCAATCATATAATAAATACAATGAATCTTGATAATGTAATGTAAATAATTATGCAATTACCCCTCTATAAAGAGCTATAAATTAAATGTAAACCAATACTAGAAAGTGGGGACTAGAAAATAATGTATTTAAAATTTAAAATTTGTTTGAAACTTGAACCCCCACTTATGATTCTCCAAGTCATTTTATGAATTAGATCTAGAATTGTAGTTATCAGTTCTACCTAGGAGTTTTCTAATCTAGTAGTAGAACCTCTAGGTCTAACATTTGAACCAATATGTTTAAACAAACATACATTAGTAGTATGATCTTCCTTATGACAATTAAAACATATCAGTTTATACCTTCTCTTCTCAATGTTGTTGTTCACCTTGGGTGTTGATTTTTTTCCTGCATTGATGTCCTTAGTGCCAGAAGATTCACCAGCTTCAAATTTTTAAAAACCTAAACCTTATTTTTCTCCATTCATCGCCTGCCTTCCAAGTTGTTCATCAATTTTAGTAGAACTTTTTCTGAATTTATCCAACAGATCATTTGGATATTTTAACTCTTATTTTATCTTTTCATTCTATTTCCCAATTCCCTCATTCTCTCTTTCAACATCAGTATTTTCTTCATTTATATCATGTAAGTTTTCTTGCAAAACTTTCACTCAATTTCTCAGCAAGCTCTCTTCTCTTAGCAAGGGAATGCCTCATTTTTTCTTTCAGTTTATTGATAAATTTGCTTGCATCCTCAAGTTTCTTTTCATACTTTTATCTATCCATGTTAACTTCTAGGGATCTTTTCCTCAAGTGGTTAGGCTTAATATCAGGAGGACCTATGCTCTGATACTAAGTATTAGAAATATTATTACTGAGGGGGGGGGTGAATCAGTACAAACATGTAATGAAAAAATTCAACCACAGATATGATTATCTGCACTAGAAACATCCAAACCACAAAGCATATAAGTGAAGTAAACAAATACCAGTAAAAATATCAAGCATCCACAACCTTAACACACATAAAACATGTATTTTAGCATGGAAACCCTTGTGAGAGGGAAGAAACCACGACGGGGATGACACCCACAAGCCCAATATTGTAGTAAATGAGTTTGCCCTGTTAGGAGCTATAAATACCCTTTCTAAGGGTTCACCCTGTTAGGAGTGATTAGTACATTGTTAGGAGTACAATCATATCAACTATGATCTACCTTTCTAGAGGATTTAAAGCCTCATTAAAGAAGCTACCTTGTTAAAGGATTTACAAATAAGAACCTATTAAAGTTCACCCTATTAGGGGATTCAACCTGCTGCAACTGTTAGGGAACAACAAGATATGTAGAATGATATTGATTGTCTATCAGATCATTTATGCTCCTTTCCTTCTTGATGCTATACTAATCTCTTCTCCTTTAATTTGTGACTTCCCAAACTAAAAATGATTTAGTGCTCCTTATATAGAGTGTCATTAGGTCACATAAGACCTAGAACTTTCCACCATAGTCATCTCAAAAGATTAGCCAACCTCCTCAAAATCAGCATCAAAAACACCCAATATATCATCCTCAAAACATATTACCAATATTAAAAGTAATATTTCAACCTCAGATCCACCGCCTTAATCAAATTAATATGAAACTTTGATCGGTGATCAAATAGGTAAACTGCCTTCTCACTCAAAAAAAAATTCAATCAAAACTTGAGCTAAACTATTGCAGTTGGTATCATGATTCCACATAACATATATATGTTTTATCTCTGATCACAACATCTGAATATTTCCTCAACTCAAACTCTACCATAATCTGTGTCTGATACTGTTCTTCCTGGACACGAGTCAACATACATAGTTGATCTTCCCTTTACCAATCATGTATAGTGCTTACCAATTATTGTTATCATGATAAATGAATACATTTCCATCAAGGACAACCAATTATGGATCCAATCATGACCGCTATGCATATCTCCTCCAAAAAACACATAATGCCAACAATCTCCTGCTTTGGTATTGATTGCAAAAAATTCTAATAATCATCTCAAAATTCTCAACATTCTTCTATGCATAATCTTACATACATACATACTACAATTCATTCAAATTATACTCCCCCTTACATTATGTATGCCTCACATCTATCTCCATTTCTATCTCACATCTATCTACAGTTCCCCATACACATCATTCTCCCCCTTTTTGTCAACAATGAAAAAGGATTACAAGTACATACCAGATTTATATTCTATTAAAAACATCCTTGAAGTTTGACTTTGAAGTCTCCAATGAATTTTCCCATGAATCTTGTAAGTGTTCCACAGATAAAATATGTCCATGTATAACTAATGTTGTCCTTTTCATATCAATCAAAGTACTCACCTCTTGTAGACTTCGTATTATTTATGCATCACTAAAATTCTATTGCATAAGATCTATGGTGGGAGCTAGATAGGTCTACAACTCCATAAGTGATATTATTCTTTTATCTTTCTCTCCTTGCAACTTCTTCATGTTGTATAAAATCATTTTCAACTTAGCATTGTATGTTGAAACTGGACTATTTAGGGGATCAAACTTTGTAACCAAAGCATCAAGCTCGTGTTGAGCTTCCTCTTTCTTCTTTGCCAAATCTTGTGTAAAATATGTCAAATTAGAAACCTTTACAAGTATCTGGCCTATCTCCTATATAATTTCCTTCACTTTATTCATTATAACTGCAAGTGACTCTTTTTAGATATTGATATAATCTCTTTCAACTTGTCAGCTCATTGCTTCTCATATTCTTTCATTTCCAACTCCATAGGTGCATTCTCCAAGTTAGGTACTTGATCAGAAACAACCTTGACCAATATACCCAGTTGATAAATAGGATTATCTTATTTTTCATATTCCACATTAGGTACTAAATTCCTAATGATGTTTCTGGCTCCTTTTATTATTCTGACCTTCTTTTTCTTTCCCTTCAATCCATCCCTTTCTGCTTCTCCTTGAGTTTATCAGACATTTCCAATAGCTCTTTAGAGCTCATCTGAGTAATATCAATAGTTGTTTGCATTTCTTCATTTTCTTCAAAACTAGTTGGATTCTTTTTTTTCTCTTCTTCACTGTGCTACCTTCACCGGTTAGATTTAGTTTCCTATTCACTGAAAGTGTATCTTCATAATCCTTGTGTCTTGTCACTACCTCAATAATATGTACTTTTGGTGCTTCAACATTAGTTTGAGTATCAATGTTCCATGTTTGCTGATATCAGAGATAACATTATCAGACATTTTCAATAGCTCTTTAGGGCTCATCTAAGTAATATTATTAGTTGTTTGCATTTCTTCATTTTCTTCAAAACTAGTTGGATTCTTTATTTTTCTCTTCTTCATCGTGCTACCTTCACCAGTTAGATTTAGTTTCCTCTTCACTGAAAGTACATCTTCATCATCTTTATGTCTTGTCACTTCCTCAAAAATATGTACTTTAGGTGCTTCAACATCAGTTTGAGTATCAATGTTCCATGTCTGCTATGGGATATCAGAGATAACATTATCTATGACATTATTAATCTCTTCATTTTTTGTCTCTTGTTCTTTTCTTTCCTCTTCAACCGATCTGTCTTCAGTAATAGTATCATACTTTAAAAACTTTGACAATAAATCCACTGTCTCATCTCTTACCAATTTTATTTCTCCAATGATAATTCTTGTAACTTTGTTCCTTGTGTTAGATTCTTCTCTCAATGCTTCAACTGTCAACCCTATCTATTCGGTAGACAATTCAAGTTGTAAAAGTGAAAGTTCGTGTTCCATCATTACTTTTTCAATCTTCAATCTTCTCTCCATATTTTTTCAACTACATTAAATAGTTCCTTAGGTACTAGCTTGGATAGTTTACTTGGTGCTTTGCAAAAATTTTGTAGACTTTCTACAACTGCATCTTCTATCTTTCTTTTCTCTTCACTGTCAAATTTATCAAAGGGTGTCATGACACAAACTTTGGGNCTCTCCATATTTTTTCAACTACATTAAATAGTTCCTTAGGTACTAGCTTGGATAGTTTACTTGGTGCTTTGCAAAATTTTTGTAGACTTTCTACAACTGCATCTTCTATCTTTCTTTTCTCTTCACTGTCAAATTTATCAAAGGGTGTCATGACACAAACTTTGGGCACTAAAACCTTGCCCTAATCAGCTTAAAATTTTTATTTAAACATGTTATATTAACTATAGGAAATGAAATCTTTTCTACACCTTTGCAAATTTCACAAATTTAATTAATTGAAAGATTAATATAGAATAACAACATCAATTAGAGTTATAGTCCTTAAGATTCCTTTTTCCACTATATTTAGTAAAACAACCATAAATTCATTTTGATAACAATCATTTCAAATAAAGGTCCAAATACTTATTTTATTAATAGAAATAAACAAACTCTGATAAATCTGCATCTTGATTACATCTAACATCCACATACTAATCCAATATACAAAACCATCAAAACTAAGTCCTATAGGGAAATCTGCATCACTTACACATAATATCACAAGGATTTACTGATTACATAATCATGCGATGATTACAAGTAAAGGATTCAAAAGATCCATAAAGAATTCACGTGTTCCAATAGTCCAACTATAACAAAATCTGTATCACCAGGAGAACATATAAATGAGAAATAGTGCTAAGATTATGTCAGATAGGGGTAGGTCTCACATCCTCCCCCTCTAGGCATGAACATCCTCCTAGCTTTCATCAAAGAGGTGGGGGAACTGTGACCTCATCTATACTGTGTACTCATAGCATCAAAACTTACATTAAGCATATTGATCACTGTTAATTATTTCATGTAATGTATGCCTAATCTTTATAACCATGCACATGCTAATTTACTCTGAACATTTCTTAATTGATAAGACATATTTCAAAAATATGATTTTAATAATGATAATGGTATGTTCTTTGCAACCTACTCCCTTATACATTCTATCCATATTCCATATTGAACATGATAGAGAACATTACTTCACAACACATGACTAGCAACATAAAACACACATACTAGCCACTGCAAGATCATAAGAAATCTCAAATCAAGGTTCACAAATTTCAAATTTAAAAAGTTTATAAAAATCTAAAAGAAAATAATTGTGAACAAGAACAATTTTAATAGATAGAAAAAAATTTGGTGATTAGATGATTACAAGAAAACCAAAAAAGAATTCAAGCTAGCCCTTTATTACTTCCAAGTTCATCAAAGTTGAGAATCAAATTAAATCAAATCACATACACAAAGTGACTAACACTTAGCCACAAGGAGGGAGTAGAAGCTACATGACACCTTGCGTCCAAGGTGCGCTAAACAATATGACCAAACACTCAAAAAAACATATGTCTCAACGGTTACATTTTGAAACTAATATTTAGAGGATAATTTAATCAAATAACATAGGTGGTTGACTTAGTAGATTAAAATTATTAATCTATTGATCCATCAAACAACTAAGTTGTGCGCAATGAATTACTAAAGCGACATACTAATCTAATAATATCTAAATTATAATTTACTTCATTTAATGTATTAATCCTTACTTTGATATCAAGTAAAAGCTATTTTAGTTAGTAACTAAATATATGCTTTTGATATATATCCTCTAATCGCCAAAATAATCATTTCACTTTAATCAATAGATTAAATCTAATTAATTGCAACAATAATCAACTCTAATCTTTATTAAATTAATTAACATATTAACTAACTTTAGTATATTACCCATTTAAATAAAACTAGAAGTCCCAATCACTTTATAGATTTGTTTAATGTAATAAGTGATAATTTATTTCATCCAACAATAAATGAATATTTAATATATTTACATTAAACGTTCACTAAACAAAGTTTTAACTAACCAACTCTAGTTAATAGGCCATTAAAATAATGTTTAGAGTTTATCCATTAATTTAATTAAAACTAAACTAGGGAAAAGATTAATCTAATGAAATGATTTATATATAAAAACCAACTTTCTATTATGTCTACACATTTAAATCTAATAATTCTAATAGAATTACTACATTAAATGTTAGATTCTCCTAGAAACATCCAATTTCCAAGTCATTAATATCAACCTATAAGTTAGATCAATTAATTTTGCTAAGACATATGAGCGATATAATATTTAACTTAAACACTTGGCTTGATACTAAATGATCTTAATAATAAATTCATAATAAATCCCTTTAAGGTATTGATTAAGGTTTATGATGCCCTAAAAGAATATATTAATGCCTCAATTTAAAGTAAATTAAATTTATACTAAGCATATCTAATGTTAAAACCTTATGTTAATGTTTGTATATTCAGTCGTATGATCATTAGAATACATATAATATATGTTGATTAATAATAATATAATATATATGTTATATTATTATTAATCATATGAAATTTAATATTTAATGTTAAATTATTTTATTATTATTATTCTTAATTAATAATTGATTGATGAAACATTATAAGATTGATTAAATTATAATTAGTTGGAAGAGGTATGTCCTTTCTTATAAATAATAATGAATAGACATGTCCCATGAAGGGA
>MU224729.1:400352-411171 GCA_018584345.1 Thuja plicata | reverse complement strand
TTAACTTTATTTTGTATCTTTGTCATCTTAAGGCTGCTATAATCATCAAGTCTATCCATATAACTGGTTACATATCAGGGGTTTCATAAAGCAGAGGATCCTTTGAGACAAGCATATAGCCTTGGTCACAAAATATGATATGAGACTTCTATAATCTTCCAGTTCAGGGTGGATGGTTTCAAAGAAACATATCTGCATCTTGGCACACTAATTCAGTTGGGAGTTGCAAGTCAGGTTCTTATACTCATTCCAAAAGTGTGTAATATTTACTGAATTTGTGTTATGAAGTGAGTTAATCATGCTGTAAATTACAGAGGCAGACTTTAAATTCAATTTGTATGCTTTCCCTTATTATTATCTGGGCATTAAGCATTGAGCAAGTTTTCCCAACTATTCTTGTGAACCGGAACACAGAGATCTTGCAAACAAACAAACTGTCAGTTTTATTGTCCTATGTGAATTTGAAACTGTATATTTAATCCCGCAAGCAAACTGTTTGACAAAATGTTTTGAGAAAGCCAGTGATAAATCTGAATGTTATCTTTATGCAAAGTGTTTGACTAAATGATTGGACAATGAGTTTGTGATTTGTATTGAAAGTTTGCATCAATCGGAGTAAGGGATTTTACAGTGGTATCAGAGCTTCGAGCCTGCCATCCTGTTGGCTAAAATTACTGGACAGCGAGTTAGTCAATTATGGGAAAAGTTCCTAGTTTGGAAAAGATCATAAAAGATCTTGTTCAAGCACAACAAAGTTTAGCTCAGAAATTGCAGCGTTATGAAGACTCTCTTTTAGGACAATATAGGAATTTTGGCAACTCATCCATATCTACAAGTTAGAGTCCAACACAACAAGATAAAAGGGAAGAAATACTTAGCATGTTTGAGGAATATGATACTCTCCCTACATATGTTAAGAGAGATCTTCCTTTCCTTGATTACATAGACTCGCATCCAAGGCTACACTACAAGACTAAATTGGCAAAGCAACAATACCGTAAGATAGCTCATGATCTATTTGCACAAGGAGTTTGCAGAAATCTATATGAGGAGTTTTCATCGGTCACTTGTCAGCCTACATGTGAAAAAAATTTCAAACAAGACATGAAAGGAAAGATTGAAAAGGAGACAACAAATGAAGAGAAACTTAATTCACAAGTTACAGGGTGTCCCAGAAAGAGCAAGAATCAAATGAGGAAAGAGCAGATTTGTTTCACATGTCAGGAGACTTGGACAGCTCAGCATAATTGTTGGGTTAGTGAGGAAGTTAAGTCAGCCAAAGAAGATAAGGCAGTCAAGGAAGAAGAACAAATTGCTTCAAGTGATAATTATTCAAAATTCCTTGTTGGGTGATCTTGAGATTAACATAGACAAAGATTGTGCGGGTGGTGGTATACTTCAAAGAGGAAGCATGTTAGAGTCCCAGGATGCTTGGGTAGTAGCTGATCTTCAGCATAATAGAAAAGCTTTTGATGAGGAAGTGATAAGGAGGGAACACAATTCTGATTTTCTTAATGCAATCAGAGGTCCATTATTAGCACATGAGCAATCCATTGAGGACAGCCAGGTGTGGATTGTGAAACACATGATAAAAGTTGGAGATGATACTGACCGCCCACAATCTGATTTCATAACAGCAAGTAATGAAGAGCACAAGGTAACAAAACTAACACACTGAGATGCTATTGACAATTGGTTGGAGCATGAGATTGATATGGTTGATGGAAAGAATTCTTCGGATGATCACAATGCATCTTCTAGTGTGTTAAATGATTCCCATGATGACACAACTCCTACACATGAAGAAAAATCAGAACAAGGCATTGAGGACACTCAAGAGTATGAGGTGCAAATTGAAAATTTGGGTTGCTGTCAATTCGATTTTGAAGCAGCAGTTAAAGAAAGACATGAGGAAAATGACTATTTGTTATGCTAGTAATCCTTTGACTAAGCATGATGTTGATACTCGAGAATTGAGAATCAAACATGAGGCCAATTATTTTAGAGAGCAAACTGAATGGATGAAGCATAGGGATAATGGAGATCTCAAGCTGATTGATAACTCAGTCTTTGAGATGAGTGCTGATTGGACATCTGATAATCCACTCTTCGAGTTGGATGAGGAAGTTTTTTCCGAGTCCAGTGATGAGAATGGATTTGATTGCAGGATTTGGGACCCAAGTGCACGTTCTAGTGATGAGGTATAGTCACAGGATTGGAGTGATGGATCGATTTCTAGAGCTAGTACTACTACCCACTTTCCGATTAGCTTACAATGAGTTCGAATCCTGATCTACACGTGAGTTGGGTGAGGATTGGTGGTGGACATTCTTTGGGCAGCACTCAGTTATTCTTCACTTGGAGGTTAATTGTCGATAACATGGTTTTAGTTGTTGACCGCAAAATTAATATTAAGTTGGTTGTCTTCAAGGTTGGTTTTGTTGAGTGGCGTTTATCTACAATAGCTGGTCGAAGGAGCTGGAGAGATTTGTATCGTCTCCTCCCTGATAGAGGCTGGCACAATGATGAGCTCCCATCATCATGTGGCATTAGAGGTATCTATGGCTTCAGCTGGAGAGAGGTTCTCAATTGGATTGAGGATGTTCTCATTCATGGTAGCAATACATGGGAGGTTGACTTGACCAACCATGCACGTGGGGTAATTTGGGATCTTCGCATTGGCATATTTAGTTTACTTTAGTGGGATCTTGATGTGTTACTTCACAACTCCAACCATGGTGATAATTACATCATAGTAGCGCAGCAAATTGGTGGAGCAGCATTTTTAAGGTTGATATGGGATCCCGGTATTTGGTTTCGACATGCAGGTGCAGATTGCTTAAGGCCAAGCAATCTCCGGGAAGGGAGGACTGTAATGTCCCCAATTTATTAAAGTGACAATTAATTAAATTAATTTTTATTAAGTTGTCAAAAATAAATTAAATATTTAAATGATGACTTAATATTAATTAATTTCATTAAATTAAAGTAAAATAATAAAATACTATTAAATGCCACTTTATAAATATTTCCCTCAAAGTTCCATTTAAATATTAAAGGAGGGAAAATGTGAAGACAAAGAAATTGTATGTCAAGAGACAAGACGATGGAAAACCAAGAGTTTCTTGGAGAATGTTATAAAAGTAGATGGAGAAGATTATTAGGGCATGTTCAGATGTTATTTTGATTTGATAAATTTGTCTGATGCTTTGCATTAGCTGAGATTTCTGAAGATGAAATCCTTCGGGAATTTAACGGAAGAGCTGGACAGAAACCTGGTTCTTCAAAGAGGTGAATTCACTACAAAATTCACATTTGTGCCAAAATTGCAAGTTCTTGCTTGCAGCGAATTAAAATGTATAGATTGAAGTATTTTGTATCTCATTGGAAATATTTGCATCTGTTATATGTTGTATAATGAAGAAACTCAGTTCATAAAAATAATTTCAATATTTGACGTCTGGAGAAACTCATATTTATGAATGTTATGACAATGGAAGCAATGGGAAAATAATGCATATTATTTAATTAATAGCTTGTATGGAGCCGCTGGAATTTATCACTTCAAAATAAGAAATTTTAATAGTATTGGGCAACATTACTAAGTCTGAAACTTGAAATTTTGAGGAGCCTGACTCTCCATTTGTGTGGCTTAATAGTAATTTCTGGTGATTTTAATATTACTTTCATATTGCCCGTGGGCCCAAGCTTAATATCAACAAACTTTTCTTAAGTTTGTAAAAGGCGATGGATTAATTAAAATTTGGTGTGGAGCCCGACTCATTCTGGGCTAGCGGTTTATTTAATATTCGGGGTCTTGCTCTATTTATCAGCAAATATAAGGGACATAACCAAAAGCACAAAGGGTGGCTAGAGAAAATTTACATGAGAGGACCGATTATTATAAGTTGGTCTTAGAGAAACATTATAGTTCGAAGGAAATATTGTTGCGGCAACATTTTTGAAGGCTTTTTATTGGGCGCCAGTACCATGGAATGAATCACGTATATCTTCCTTTACTTGGCGAATTACTATTATGGAGTTTTTCATCTCCAGGTGCCGTGAGCAATATTGAAGGCTTCCTAAGGGCAGCAAAGTCTACTCAGCCAGGCAAGGAATTGCGGATTTGTATTTAAGTCTGAGCCAGAGTCAGCCGCACATTATATAGACATTGAAATTTATCCATTCAACTTTATTTTGTATCTTTGTCATCTTGAGGCTGCTATAATCATCGAGTCTCTCCATATTCTGCTGGTTACATATCAGGGGTTTTATAAAGTAGAGGATCCATTGAGATGACCATAGACTCAGTCACAAAATATGATATCAGACTTTTATAACCTTCCACTTCAGCGTGGAATGGTTTCAAAGACACATATCTGCTTCTTGGCACACTAATTCAGTTGGGAGTTGCAAGTCAGGTTCTTATACTCATTCCAAAAGTGTGTAATATTTACTCAATTTGTGTTATGAAGTGAGTTAATCATGCTGTAAATTACAGAAGAAGACTTTAAATTTAATTTGTATGCTTTCCTTTATTATTATCTGGGCAATAAGCACTGAGCAAGTTTTCCCAACTATTCTTGTGAACCGGAACACAAAGATCTTGCAAACAAACAAATTGTCAGTTTTATTGTCTTATGTAAATTTGAAACTGTATATTCAATCCTGCAAGCAAACTGTTTGACAAAATGTTTTGAGAAAGCCAGTGATAAATCTGAATGTAATCTTCATGCAAAGTGTTAGATTAAATGCTTGGACAATGAGTTTGTGATTTGTGTTGAAAGTTTGCATCAATCGTAGAAAGGGATTTTACAAAAAGTGAGACCAATGGTCGTGCAAAAGGGAGACCCATACTTGTGCAGCTGATGTGGCATCACATGATTGGTTGTTGTTTTTTAGAATAAGGGATACATTTCATTCAATTATGGGTAGTTATCATCAGTAATAACAAATTTAAAGTCACAACTATTGGTACAATGTTGTCAAAAATATTGGACATTAAATCAACAAGTGTGGATATTAAATCAAGAACTGCTATCACAACCATTGGAATGCACTCAGGTATTGGGTCCTCTCCCCAAGTATATTAAAAGTTATCAAAATCACTATTGTTTTAATTTTAGTATGTTAAAATTTAATATTTTAGAGTATATAATTTAAAATTTTAATTATTTAAAAATAAATATATTCAATTGAATACATTTAGTATTTACAATATTTAAATTAATTTTTTTAATATATCTTATATTTTAATATTTTTTAAATTATATAAAGTGAATTTAATTACGATTTTTTTCCGAACTTTTCTCCATGTTGAATTTCATCTGAACTTTTTTTGTTGCTGAACTTGAACACAAATTCGAACCTTGAGACAGATTATATTATTATTTGATAGAATAATAATTATACGATATTATAGTTATAAGATTTTTTATAAATTTGTAATGTCCATTTTTTACAGGTTTCAGACACTACGAGATTTCCACAATTCTAACTTGAACAATTATACAAATCTGATTTATAATTCCAAATTGCAGACTAATACAATGAAATGAATTATGCTTAACTGAATGATGATTCAAATGAATGATAATTCCAAATGCATATACAAAGTTATAATGCAAATGACTAGTAATTCCAAACGCAAACGCTGAATATGTTTTAATTCCAAATGCATATGCTTCCAAAGTTTATAAGAAGGTTGCATACAATAAACATAAATGCTGTTTCTGATGTGGCAATATAAATTATGCTTTTATAACCTGAATGGTTCTCTGACATACACTGTTTATCCACGCTGCATATACAGGCTAAAGAATATCTCAATGGCAGAGATATCAATACACAGGCTTTGTCTGATTCTTCTTTATCTTATATGCACTGATAATGAAGCTGTCTCTGATATTACTTGTATTGATTGTGCTTCTGAATGATGTCGTACCTGATATTGAATATAATTGCTTGCACCTTTCGATTGCTATCAACAATCGGATTTGCTCTACAGAGCGATCCACAAGGGATTATATATATTTAATTCAATAATCTGATCTGCCTTCTTACCAGTTTACGATATTCATTTTATATTCATCATTGGCCCAATGAAGGGGTGCGATGGAATGGATGCCTCCCATCATAACTAACAAATGAAAGAGCATTATTGTTCACTGGAATAATCAATATGATTATTGCAGTGAACCACTAATAATCATATGTGATCAAATATTATTAAATCTGCCAGCCCGATTATACAAATCAACTAAGTATGCAAATGCTGATATTTGATGGATCGGCTGATAATGAGAATGCAAGGCGTATGCTTCTGTTAAGAGTGCAAGTATGATGCAAGGCTTATGCTATGAATGTTATGAAGGTTGATGCTGTGATATATGGATCGGCTGTCATGTAAAATGATGCAATATAGATGCAGCGATAATGATTATAATATGATGCCGTGATGTTATAAAGATGATTATGCAATTACATCAGGATGGATGTATCCGTGTATGACGTGGATATACATCCATCTTATTTGTATGTATGACAAATATGTTATGCATATATGTATGATGGCATGTCATGGATGGATGCATGTATATTGATGGCATTGCATATGGAATCTCAATGTAGCGCACAACATGATGGAGATCACATGATGATGGTTGCAAAAACCGATCATCAAGCCATTGGTCCATCATGTAGCTCACTAGCTATGGTGGTATATACAAGTGATCAGCCGGAGGTCACTTGTACACATCATCATAGCTAAGGTGTCTACATGGTGGATGGATGTCTTGGTGAGTGCCAAGCTCCATCTATCACAAGGTCATTTCTAAACTATATGAAAATGCAGATTATATACAAAGACAAGGTATGTTCTTCTCTCCTTGCCTATTTATTTGCATTGTAAAATATTGGGATTTCACAAAATAAAAAAAATAAAAAACATTAGTCCCCTTCGTCCAAGCCACAGTGCTCTAGAGTGCTTCTCTTTCACCGAGCTTGTTGCCATTTTTAGGTCTTATTCACTAGATGGACGGAAAAACTTAGAAAAATTTGAGCTTACAAATAAAAAGCTAACAAAAATTGCAGAAAACTCTACCAGAAATTGTGCAGAAAACCTCTACAGGAAATTGTAGGTAGAAACCCTAATAAATTGTGTGATTGAACTTAAACAACCCAACAAAACTCAGAGGAAACAGGTCAAAACCGATAATCAACAAAATTACAGAGAAAAATCAGAATTTTACCGATTCAATTTTTTTCCCAATTAATGTTTCTATGATTTAGAGCATGTTCCCATGTGGCTTGTTATCGGGTATAATGTAATTGATGTTGTCAGTTGGGAATTAGTTAGTGACCAGAGGCTAGGGAGTTGGCGCACGGTTACCAACCGTTGCGTCCCTTCAGTCCTTTATATTCTTGCACTACCTTTGGGTAAGATATGTTGTTATGAACAAAGCTATATTGTTGTAATCGTTGCTATGAATGAATAAAAGAATTGTCCTTTGCTTTATCTCTATCATGTCTGTGCAATCACTTCTGTAGATAACTAAGTTTACCGACGGAGGCAAACATTTGACGCCGTTGCCTAGACATACTCGGGAAGACAAGAACTGAATGGCGTACGGGCACTATGGGCCTACCAGTTGGTCAGATTAACCCAGAGGCTGATGACGCACGTACGGAGCTCTACGAAGGAGAAGACACTACAATGAGGAAATCACTCAATTGAGAAGTGTTGGAATAAAACGACATGAATAAATTGATATGTTGATTATTGCCCTGTGGAGAAGTGAGCAAAGAATTTATGCCAAATCAATTGAATAAAAATAGAAATTTAAAGAAGTAACTCGAGGAGGAACAAGCCAATAGAAAAGCCGTACTCACACAACAGCAAGCTAAGCGAAGGGAGAGATTCAAAAGACGCGCCGAAGGACTACCGAAGGGAGTAAGTGAAGGCGAGGGTCTGGAGGAATCTAACCTGGAGGCTGGGAGAAGTGACGAGGACTGCCTAGAGGAAACAAGGAGCTTGTTCAGGTCCTTTACCTTAACCCCACGGACGGAAGCAAGAGAAGCCCGAAGGAAGGAAGAAGAGGAAGCCACACGGAAGGAGGCTCAGGATATTGTTGCCGCCGAGAGTATCGAAGTGATAGAGGGGCACAGGGATCATAGTAGCCCACCAGGCCTGGACAGTTCCATTAGTTCGGGGACATCAAGTGGTACGGTACCAAACATTTCCGGGGTACCGACACCGACAATACCCTCACAACCTGTAACACAACCGGTGCTACAAACACAGTCGACACCTAGAAAAGCAAACATGGCGACTTACAAAGAGAAGCTGCAAAAATTCCATGGAGATGGGAAGGAAGATCCAATATGGCATTATCGTACGTGCGAGACAATCTGGTCCACGAATAGAGTCGCTGACCAGGCGGAGTGGATGAAACAGTTTCCGGCAACCCTTCGAGGGGTAGCGATCGATTGGTACTCTGACTTAGACAAAACCGGAGTGACCACCTGGGACGCATTGAAGAAGGCATTCGAGAAGGAGTTTCGGCTCCTGAGAGACGAGAATGAAATCGTATCCAAAATATATGGAACCAAGCAAGGGAAAAAGCAGACCGTGCAGGCCTACGGCCGCCGGCTAAAGGAACTAGTGGGAAAGATGGAGAGTCAGCCAGCGGACGGCTTGAAGAAGAGATGGTTCGTAGAAAGGCTGAAATCGAACCTCCGAAGGAAGATGAAGATAGTTCCTCCCACCTCATACGACGATGTATATAAACGGGCCATGGACCTGGAAAGTGAGCACAAGACATCAAAAAAGAAGAGAAGTAAATCCTCTTCCTCGGACGATGACACTTCTGAAGAAGAAAGAAGCAACGACGATGGACCAAAGAAGAAGGTCACGGCAGTCCAAAAAGCTATGGAGAGAATGTTAAAAGAATTCAAGACAATGAAAGGGGGTATGAGAAAAGACAATGAACTATGGTGCATAGACTGCAAGGAGAATGGCCACACCAAAGGCTCCTATCCAAAAAAATCATTCAATGATATCTGCCAAGTTATGGGTCACTTCGTCAAGGAGTGCCCGTACAACATGAAGTCACGAAGTGCACAAGTATTGTTCACAGAACAGGCCACAACGTCCACACCAGCAGGCACCTCCCAGCAAACAAACACCACGGCATCATCCGGAGGCTACCGGGATAACAAGCGAGGGGGAAATAATAACAGTAATAACAATAACAACCGAAGCCGCATCCAATATGACGCCAAAGGGAGACCTATCATCCAATGTAGGGCATGTAGCCAATGGCGGCACTTCGCTCGTGACTGCAAAGCCGAGGGTGCTTCCCCACAACACTTGTGTAAATGGTGTGGTCCCGACGACCACGATGATGCACATTGTCCGAAGGGAGTGAACTTCATAGACATTGATATTACCGTGCTCGTACTTACAAGGGGCCAAGCGAAGAAGGCCACATATCCAGATCCCCGTACGGAGACGGAGAGGGCACGCGAAGCAAAAGCAGCAATTGAGAAGGAGATGGCTACACAACGAAAGAGCACCCAGGAAGCTACCAGCACCTCACGCACGAAGGTGGAGGAAAACATCTTAAGGCAGGTATTACAAACAGAGGTGCCGGTAAAACTCCAGGACCTCTTGGAGACCATACCTCAATTCAGGACGGCTATCCTTAACACGGCACCATCACAACCTCGTCAGGTACCCGAAATGTAATACCCCCCTTTCTAGAATAAGATTTGATAAGAAATAATAAAAATAAATAAATAAATAATACTATAATTCATTATAAAATGAAAGAATACAATCAATATAATATTATATGAATACAATAAATATAATCTATTATTAAATATAATAATATACTTATATTTTAATATCCCCTTTTCTTCAAATAAGAATTTAGCAATAAATGATAAGAATAGTAATAATATAATATAATATTTATGCTAGCCAATATATAATTGTTATCATGTATCATATCAATATTCATATTAAACACATAATGTTAACATTATAATATTCATAATATATATATATATATTCATTCAATATATTATCATATAATATTAATATTATAATTAATATTTTATATTATATAAACTTAATATATAAAAAAGAAAGATAAATGATTTCATTAAGCCGACGACTTTAGTGTCGTCGGCTACCAAAGGTTGCGACTTCTAAAGTCGCTCATAACCTTATAAAGCAGGGTCGACCACAGAGAGGGGGGGATATCAACCGGTCTTACATTTTCGTATATTACCTGTTGTCCCTAATTTTGCATTCCCCAAAATTGGGGCAACCCTACGCAATTCTCAGTTGATTGCTAGGAGTTTTTCTCTAAGCATGTCGATGTCATGGAAGGGATATTGTTCAATGGAATCAGTCATCCCTTGATTTTAATTGTTCTGTTCCCGTAACTAAACATCAAGTCCTTTCTTGTTTCTCCTTTTCGTTTTGCGTTTTGTTTCCTAGTTTCCAGTTTTGAGTGGCGTCTTGGGTTTTTCAGTGGTGTTTTGAGCAGTTTTCCGTGTTCTTCCAAAATCAATGTAAGAAGATCTTTTCTGGTCGGTCGCCTGAAGTATAAACTTATTTTGTATAAGTAATAGATTTTAAATTCTATTTTAAAACTTTGCGCCATTCTGCGAAGTTTTGCCTAGGAATTTTAATGGTAGCGCGATTCTGAATTGAATCCGCATATCAAATCGTTAAGATTCTAAGACATATACAAACATTTTAAGTTCTTTAGCATTTTTTAAAATAAATTTCTAGAATAAATAATTA
>MU224729.1:377337-387490 GCA_018584345.1 Thuja plicata | reverse complement strand
TTACATCTTTATGTCTTACATTGTTATACATCTTTTCATAACTAGCATTTTTAAGTACCACATGTATAGTATATACACCCCTCCCCCCTGGTCCCCCGCCACCGTCCCCCCGTTGTCACCAAATTGAGGCCCCTCTGTCCCCCGTGCCCGGAAACCCGTCCCCCTATCCCGACGTCCCCCGTCCCCCAGGGCGGTGTAGCTATGTAAATTATCCTTTTCTCGCAATTTTACATTTGCATGGGAACACTCCAATCGCTTAAATTTAAGCACTTAAGAAGCCGCATGGGAACATGGGGTTAAAGAGATTCTAAAAGCATTTTAGTTTTAGTAAACAATCTAGCTATCTGTTTCTAGAGCATATAATTTTTAAGTAGCTGAAATTCATACAAAAGCACATAATTTCTCAAATTGCCTACAAGCTAGCTTATCTCTTATATTATCAAAACCAAACAACTAGTAATCGTTACTTATATGACATGTCATATATATCTAAAAACTTGTCTAAGAAAAAGCAAACCTCCAGTTTATATTTCTGAAACTTTTCTTGGTCTTCATGATTATACACTCCATTCTCTCCCAAATCATCACTTTCTTCAAGATTATCTTTTTCAAGAACTATATCAATGCTCTGTCCTGTGCGTGGAATATATCCAAAAGCCCTACAAACAAAACCAGATACTGTTTCATATTGATATGGACCCTGCAAAAGAAACAAACACCAATAGACAACATTTAGCTTACAGTAAATGCAAAAAACCTTAAACATATGTTAAACATGAACAAGGTTATAAGAATGTTAAAGGTAAGCACAATGAAGAGGAAGGAGAGGCTTTCTATGGAGGAAGGAGAGGCTTTCTATTCTAGAGGATCTCATTCTGGAAACACTGGAAAGTTTGGAATCAGCAGCTGGAATGTTCAAATGAGCTTCTTATAGGTAATACTTTCATTCTTATGGGCATATCAAAGTATCACGCTTTATAATTAAGGCAATGATTTGCTTGATGATTAGTGTGAGTACAATTTTGTTTATATTTGATAGCCTAATAAGTGCATATTAATGTCATTTAGATTTGTGCGTATCATAATGATGTAGTATGGTGAATCATTTCTTCTGGTAGTTGATCCAGAGCATTCGCCTAAGTGATTATGAGAAAATAGGAAGGGGATAAGAATATGAAGAAAGGCAAAGATATTTACAAAGATGGCAGATTCAACAACATGCAGGCCAAGGAAATGAGAGTAAAATCAGGTGAGTCAAGGACAAATAATTTAGTGGTGTTGAATGCTCGTGAGTTGTTTCTATTCTCGATGTGCATAAAAAAGAAAATTCCATTAGAAGGGAGTTTTGTTTAAGGACACAATCAAAATACTCAGAAATAAGTCATTCGCAAAGTTTTTTAAATCAGTTACTGAAAACATGAGTCAAAGTTCAGATTGAGTTGAATAAAGGTTTCCTGTTGTAAGCATATATTCACAGAAGAATGAAAACAAAACAAGAAGTTGAAAACAAAGCTACAAAATAAGAAAGTTTCTGTAAAACGAAAAAATGTTACACACACACACACACACACATATATATAACCTTTTTTCCAAAAATCTTCCTCTATGATTTTCTTAGCAGCAAATGGAATCTCGCACACATGTGGGAATAGCACTCCAACCACTTTGGAACTTTCACTTATCAATCTTCACTTCTATTCCTGTGATGGCAAGCAAGAATTAATGTTTTCTATGTTTTGCATTCACAATGATGTAAAACTAGTTTGTTTTGGTATTAAAAATGTTTTACAAGTGACTTTTCAGGTTAGTGTATCATTTCGGTCCATCTCAGTTAAACCCCAAAAATGAATAAAAGTTCAAAAAAAAAAAACATGTCAAAATATTGCAGGTTCTTTGTTGGTTCAACCAGGTCCTCTCGAGTTCTTTTTGGGTTTGCCTGGGTTTGCTTGGGATGAATTCACAGTCCCCTGAGCAGATCTTATGCATTTCCCCTCAAAACTGCACCTGCCCTCAATTTGGACACAAATCAGATCCAAATTTGGCATCTAAACTGGGCAAACTTGCAAAATTAGTCTAAAGTTTTGGGGATATAATTCTGCTTCTTTCTTTTTCCCTCAATCTTGTAACAAGTTAAAAATAGGCCACCAACCAAAACAAATCTGATCAAAAATCAAAAGTTGAATTGAACCCCTATATCACAGTTCAAGGGCAACAGTTTGGCTCTAGTACAACTAATGTACACACAAAGGATATGTGCACAGTAGAATTGACATATTTATAAACAAAATAGAATAGAACACTAGATTGATGAAAAGGGATTACACATGATTCCTTATATATAGAGCCATAAGTGATAACTTGTGACATATGAAATCAGGGGCCATGTCTGCAAATAGTGATGGTTGACAAGTCCCAACAATTGATTTGGTATGGAAAACAGCGTCTGTGCTTAAGAAATTCCATAAGGAACCTTCGTCTGACAGCTATTCTAAATGAACATGCCATTTTCTTTGTTAATTCAAAATTGCAAAAAAAATACCTCTTTGATGGAAGAAATAAATATCAAGTACATGAGAAACATATAAAACAAACAGCTAACCTTGTTTGGAAAGTGAGAAAATAGCAGCACCAAAGCAACCAATCAACCTTCAAAGATATAACAATCAACCTTAGAGAGATAGATCCATTTTCAAGAAGATTGGGTATAGGATGATAAAGATCGTGATTTTTATGACAAGAATTTGAAGAAAAGAACAGTTTCCTCCCTATGCAAAAGTAATGACTATTGACATCAGGGGTAAGACATGGATAAGGATGTCTATCTTATCTTTCCTTGATCTTTTCTTTACTGTGTTTATCTTTGACTTTTCTCTTGGAGTATAATTCCCTATACAGGATTATTGCATCGATTTTGCACTGTGCATTCATTGTTACTTTTTAATGGGGAAAAAACTTATTAGGAAAAACAACAAACCTCAGCTACTTTCACCCCCAACGCCTCTTCAAAGTTCTCAATAGATGTATTTGCATTGACATCATAGACACCATCAGCTTGTTGCACTATATAATCAGTTTTATTTTGAATTTCTTCCTGCATTGACAACAAAAATATTGCATTATTCCTTTTGGTGAACATGAGCTCCTCTAATTTTTGGTTTCCATGTTGCTACTGGTTAGTAAGATATAGAATCCTCCATAATGTTTTAAGACATTTAATAGATACAATGACAAATTAAGCAAGTAAAAGATAAAATACTACTGATCAACCAGTAAGCAAATGAAAATCCTCTTAAGAGTTAAGATGATGAAAAACATTAAGTATAAACATCTCATGCATGTCATATACAATACAGCAGAACGATTGCAACTTGACGAGGGCAATCTTTCACATCTGATGCTTCACCTGACTTCATATTCATATTAAAAATGTAATAAAAATACAAATACTGTATATCGTAACGAAGACTAGGAAACTCATGCTGCAATGAAATAGTTAAAACTGAAACAAGCATGACATATGACATTAATGCCTAGATGTGCATATAGAAAAATTGATCCCTTTAAAACATTAAAAAAGTAGTGCATTGAATAGAATTAAGGCCAGCACTTTACTACACATCAAAGACCAAGCACCCCTGTTTAATTTTACTGCACAAGACATGATATGCGACAGAATAGAGCACACTTATTCAATTGAACCACACAATACAAATGAAGACTTTCCACAAGACTCTTCATATGTACACTACATTCCACTTAAATATCTTATTTGCATTTTTTCAAGTATATTTAGGTCTATTTATTGTAGTTCAATTAACAAGAAAAGAATAATATTTTGAGCCTCACTGTCAAATAGACTCACCATCTCAAGGTAGTGTTTAAACTGTATTGCAACATAATCCTGAGATACCTACCTTAATATTCAACAACGTATACAACTATAACTCCCCAATAAGGCTTGCCCAGTTAGTGTATAAGTGAAAAATCCAACATGTTGAGTCCATACAGGCCACTTAGTGTCTACCTGCTGCTTTATAACTCCTTAATAAAGTTGGTGTAGTTGGTTTAATAAACTTTATCACTTAATTCTCGGGGCTGTTGAGTCATTATTGACTGAGATAGAATTTAACATATAGTGCTACATTATCCTGAACCACCTACTTTAATATTCAACTTTGCATATTACTAAAGATGGTGATTAAACATTACACTGTATTTGCAATATAAACTTGAGATACATATTTTCATATTCAACTTTGTATATAACTCCTCAATAATAATTGTCTAGTTATTGAATAAAATTATAAATGAATATTCAAAGATGTTAAAGCCCATATCTGTTAATTGGTCTTATATATATATATATATGTGTGTGTCTCTCTCTATATATATATATTTATGTGCTCCTTTATTACTAATAAGGTTGACTTAGTTATTGTATCAGTGGATATTCCAAGATGTTGAGCCCATATTGACAACTTAATGATTTTCATAGGAAGCTATTAAAACATGCAGGCACTGTTCAGCCATGCATAATAAGGAAATTATCACATTAGTCACATCATCTTAAAATGGATGTGAGTGCCACCTAGAATTCCTGACCCTAAGAGATTTATTATGGTATATAACTTCCTGCCATCAGAATAAGTATTTGCTCCCAATGACCGAAGGCCAAAGCATGATAAGGTTAGAAGCTCACTCCAGTTACAACATCAATTCATTGATTTTTAATTGGCTGGGAGGCAAATCAGAGAAGAGGTCCTTAGATAAAAGAAAAGGTAAAATCCACAATAAGTGAAGAAAAGGTAGTAAGAGTGTGAAAGTCACAGCAAGGCATTCAGATGTAAGTAAAAGAGCTCGAACAGCATACGAACACATAAAAACACTTAAAGAAACTGATACAGAACAGAGATATAGATGTATGCCTCAATTGACATGTTAAATTGAAGGATTCAGTTGATTCCAATGTTTTATCAATTCTAGTCTTCCTACTAAGAAGGGAATATAAGGTCTGACAATTGCATAGGATTAGAATGTCAGATTAGCAAAAAAGGCTCCTCCCAGGAATGTTTCCGTTTAACTTATCTAGTACAAGCTTATGCATTCACAAATATAGTTTGAAGGTTTGATAGAATTGTTTATAATATTATATTTTGTGTTCAGCTTGTGGCATATACAAGGATGTACTTACTATAAGAAGATATAGATCTTAGATCCAAGTGTTGAGTACTATCAACTCCTTTATAACATTGCTTATTCCATTGATTGCTCACTTTTCATTGTGCATGTTAAAGAACACAATAAAAGGAATAGGACATCTACGAAGGAAAAGCCAACACATAGGATAAGGGGGTAGTTTGAATAAGGAAGTGATTGATAATCGGATAAAGGAGGTGGTTCAATAGCTCGGGAGGACAAGAAGGTAATCCAAATAAGGAGGTGATTTAGTTGCTCATGGAACAACAAAAATATAGTATATAATGACAGGTTAAATATTCTCTGGATCACTATTACTTAACCAATATAGACTCATTGGGAACACTTACTAAGTAGCCTTGTCAATTTTTTTCACTACTCAACCATTTGCCCAATTAAGTCTTCTCATATTTCACCATGAAACCAATTCATTCAAGGCATTTACTCCTTGAAATGGTATAGAATATCCACTTTTCAATAAATTCATGCTTGTGGTCCCTCAAGCCATTTCCTATTTTTGGTGGGCTAAGTCTGATAGGGTCAATCTCATAGATCTCAAATATTCTAAGTATGGAGAGTTTGGTGTTTGAACTCCTAGGTGTATGCAAGTTGTCGGACTTTCAGAGTTTACCCTCCCAGCTTGACTTTTCTACCGAAGGCTCAAACTTTTTGCCTTGGGTTACTTTCTTTGCAAGAGTTTCAAACTGTTGCTTCCCTAGGTACCATTCCCCTATCACACCTAAGATTAGAAACCCCATTCTCTAT
This sequence comes from Thuja plicata, assembly GCA_018584345.1. NCBI lineage: Eukaryota > Viridiplantae > Streptophyta > Pinopsida > Cupressales > Cupressaceae > Thuja > Thuja plicata. Next base: position 381,529 of record MU224729.1, on the reverse strand, counting down.
TGTTTCTCTTATCCTTGTCAATGTTTCAGACCTTCCCTTACCTGGGTACCTGTATAGTGACCTCCCCAATCTACAAACCCTCAATTCCCCATCTCCTTGCACAAACTATATAGTCGGAGTTGGGAGTTTTGGCTTCCCCCATCCCTCAATACTTGTTATGGGAAATTCTCGACCCCTTAACTCCAACACTCCCACTTTCACGGTCGTTTCATCCCACCTACCTCCTCACACAACAAAGAACATCATTAATGGCCAACTTGAAGCAACAATCACTCCAAAAGGGACTTTTTCCTGCCCAAGCAATTTTCAAATATTATGGGCACAATTTCACATTTACTCACAATGCTAGTGGCTGGACAATGGTGCTTTCTTTAATGTGGTGGTTGCAACCACAACGACCCTTGTCATGGCATAGATCTCAACCATTATTTTGGGTAGGATCTCATATTTATTGTCACTTTCAAGGATATCAAAATATGGACACATTCATTTAAGGACCATTCGTTGTTTACACCAAAAACCCTTGCAGAATATTGCTTAGAGAACTTGTGTTTGAGTTGTTAGATCTAAAGATGAAAATCTCTAGATTTGCAACAAATCAAAGGAGAAAACCCTTTGGTTCACAAGTTAGAAGACAAAACCCCTTTGGTATGGTAGGATGATCTCACCTAGAGGTTGTGAGTGAACTTCATGGCCACATATGTCAATTAGATCAACTTTGGATGAATAACTGTTGTTGTGGGTTCTAGCATAGAAATTTATGCTTTTGCTTTTTTTGTTACAACATACTATAATGCAATCCTGACTCATTTAATATAAAGTGTACGCATTGTATTTTTAGGCAACACTTATTTAATATAAGTAAAAGCTTTGTAGTTGATCCACCATTCATGCGCCCAATTTGTAATCTAGGTAATCAATGCTTTTGTATGAATTGTGAAGAAAATTTTGGGTTTGCCAGATTTGATATAAAAAAATTAAACCCTAAACTTATATGCTTAAAATAACCACTTGGGTTATTATAGTGGTATCAGAGCGAAATAACCTACCCAGTGTTGAAATACCCTCTGAGTACTCGTAGGACTCGCGAGTCCAAAACCTAGGCAAGTCACTCGCCAAAAACTCGCAGCTGAGTAAAATGATTAAGTCGGGGCAAATTTTTCTTCAAAAAATAGCAAAATTGCGAATGACCCACACTAGCAAAAATTAGAAAACAAAATATCAAAATTTTAGGTTTTAATTTCTATTGTTCTTGGGATCTAGCTTCACGCGCTCACGCAATGTGACCTCCAACTTAGGCGACACAACTCACATACTCACAAATAATCCTCCAACTCATGCAACTGCCAACCTAGGGTTTTTGAAGATGCAATTGCAAGGCGACAGATACCTCACGATTTTTTGCAAGGTGACAAATAACTTGTTATTGTTTTTTTTATTTAATAGATAATGCATGATTCGATTTAAAACATACAGTATTTACGAGCAAATACAATGTTTTAAATTTTTTAAATACAGTAAGCTTTGGTTTAAATACAATATGTTTTAATTTCAGTATGATAAAGGCTTCTTTAATGAAACCAACATTATTATTATTATGTGATGCTATGAGCAATGTAAACAGAATAATGGGTCATCGCTAAGCAACTGTTTATGAATGTCATTTGTCAATTGTGTGCCACAACAAAGAATATGTTTGCTGCTTCATTCAACTCAATCTTTATTATCAGACTTTTAAATATAGTATGCAATTCACAAAATGTATGCATACAAATTAAGCTTGTTGATACTATATGCATAGCATCAAAATGTATGCATACTCTACACTCTACAAGATGCATACAGTATGAACAAGCTTGATTTTCTTTTACAATTATAGATATCTTAAGCTTATTCATACTTATATAAATTTTATAATTTAACACTCAATTTCAAATTCAATTTTAACTATGAGTTTGAACCAAAGTTTCAAAACTTAGACTTGACACGTACTCGACAGCCCAAAATAGGACTTAGACTCCGGACTCAGCAAAGAAAAAAATCATAGTTTTACAAAAAAGGCAAAAAGAAATTAATCTTTGATCTGGCATGCTCGTCTTCTTCAAACATTACTTCACAATGCAAACCTGTTTTGGGCACCAAAGAGCAAAATGAAATGGAAAAAAAAAACCAAAAAAAGTATGTTTTTTTAAAGTGGTTGGGCGTTTCCAGCCAAGCGCGAGAGTCCTGGCCCAAAACTCTAGAGTTGCAGCCCAAAACTCCCAAGTCTTAAGACTCTCCAAGACGCAGCTTACGATTTCGTGGCGAGTCGACTTGGGAAGACAACAGACTCGCAAGTCCTAGCCGAGTCTTCCAACTATAGTTCATATAATTTCAAATTTATTAGAGTTTAAAGATTGTTATAGAAGTACTGTGTAACTGTTACACAAGTATAAACAAGCTTAATGACTTATGTCTAATAGGATTTTATGTTCTCTTTTGCTAGGTTCCCTTCCTATTTTTGTAAAAGATAATGGTTTCTGTAAGTAGAGTTGGTGGCAAAAACAAGAAGCCTTGTTTGAAACAGGGCACCATTATTTGGAACCATTGCACTAGGGCTATGACCAATGGCATAAATTGACTCAAATATCACCTTGCAAAGATCGTCTGTCGAGATATTACACTAAGTGACAAATGTCCTTAAGAGGCTACAAGTAATGCAATAGAAATGCTTACAAACAACCAAAAGAAGGCAGAAAAAACGAGAATAGTAGAGGCCAGTGTTGGAGCACTCGCCGAGTTTTTGAAGCTCGCGAGTAAAACTCCAAAAAACTTGCAACTCGGTAATCGCCCAGTTTTACTGAAAAACTAGCCGAGTAATCGACGAGTTTTTAAGTAAAACTCGGCAAAAACTCGGCGAGTTTTTAAAAAAAACTCGCCCGCGTTTTCCTGGGCGCTGCTAAAGGCAACAAACTTCATTTTTTTTTCATTTTGTGTTTGCTACTACTGTTCTTGGGGGAGAGTGAGAATTTTTTTCTCTTTGAGCCCTTGCTATATTCTTTTTATGTTGTTTCTAAATGAATACAAAATCATTCCTAAGTAGTTAGAAATGATTTTGTATTATTAGAAGAAGATTGAACACTAATTTTTACATATTTTGTTGAATTTGTCACTATTTTTTTAAACCCTAGCTTGTTTAGCTTTTTTTAAACTTTGAAAGTTTGAAATTTGAATGATGTGTAGACTCTACTCTAAAAGACTAAAAATATTGAAAGTTTTAAAGTTGAAAATAATTTAGATAGTTTCCAACTTTGTTTAATAATTTAAATTTTAATTGTTTAACTAAAAGTCTAAAATATTTATTTTGTATGTGTCAGGCAGCAGTTAAGCGTTAACCATTAAATCAACATGGCATGTTCACAGGAAGTGTGGCCACTTACACCTTGCCCTTCTAGATATATAGGCACCTGGCCTAAAAATGCTAGAGATAAAACATGGAGGTATGCCTATGAAGCACCAGATGAGCCTGGGAAGGTGATTTGCATAAGGTGTGAGAGAGTAATTTCTGGAGGCATAAACCGCCTCAAATACAACCTTGCATGCACTAGGAGGCATGATGCTAATCCGTGTGAGAAAAATATGGAAGAGATAAAAAGATTTGTCAATTCCATACTTACAACCGGGGAAGAGAAAAAATTGGTTAGGGAGAGGGAAAGATTCGCTGTGAGGGCAGCCATAGCTGAAACTCAAGGTGCTACTATTGACATGGAAGAAGAAAAAGCAGCACTTGAGAACATAGTAGGCTCTTTTCGTGCCCCGCGCATCCGCAAACAGGGTGCCTCCTCTTTTACTGCTTCTGCTTCCTCTAGTAGAGTGCATTCTTCTTCAACACCATCAGCATCAGGGATAGGCAATTATTTTGTACCTAGGAACACACCTAGAGCACAACCATCATTAGAGGCCACTGGATGGAACAAGGAGGTACATGAGCAAACAGATATTGTGGTTGCTGATTTTTTCTATTTAAACAACATCCCATTGCGTGTGATTGATAGTCCCTATTGGATCAATGTGGTGACCGCAATGATAGTTTCAGGAAAAGGGTACAAGAGCCCTAATCGCACTGATTTGAGTGAGAGGTTAGTAAATAATCATAATCCACTTGATTTCATTTTTAAATTTTAATTGTTTTTTCTTGTTTATTAAATCAAAA
>MU224729.1:353345-364530 GCA_018584345.1 Thuja plicata | reverse complement strand
AACCAAACAGGACAAGCCCATATTCTAGAATTCGTTTTGAGTATAGCACAAACCTAGAATGGAAGGCAATTCCAGAATTGGCAATTCCAGCATGCACAAATTCCGCCAACCAAACGGGCCCTTAGGGAATGGGCAAGTCAAATCAGGAATTCCTAAGTTGAGATTTGAAATGAATAAATTTTCCAAGGTTTGACTCTGAATGACAAAATCTTGATTTGAGGAGGATTTCCTTTAGGAGATCTGCCTCTAAATCAAGGTTCCCCTTCAATCCTATTCCTTACATAAGTTGAGACAATGATTATTTTGGAAATCCATGTTTGGAATATGAAATGTATGAAATTGTGATGTGGAAAAATGAAAATCCAATACTTTGATCAATCCGCCCAAGGAGTTGATCAAGTTTAAAATCCAAAGTTTTGGAAAGAAAAATAAAATTCAAGGAAAATTCGAAGAGAAAACAAAAATCCTTAATGAAGATAGGGAATTCCAAATAAAAAAATGAAAATCCAAGTGTGAAAATCCTTGTCTGAAAAGAGGAATTCCTTATTTGAAATCTGAATTACAAAGGTGAAAATGAAAGTCCTTGTTGAAGATTAGGAATTCCAAGTTTAAAATGGAAAAAATCCATGTCTAAGGGAGAATTTTGCCCATGAATCTACAACTACACGAAATTTTCACTCCTGAAGTCCTTGCACATATGAAATTTCCACCCCAAAATGGGAACAAGTCCGTGCGAACTGGTCCTTCTCTACCTTCAAATCCCACCCAGCATTCCTTGTCCAAAGCAAATTTCTGCTCAAAAAGTCTAGAACCTCTAAACATTCCGCCCAAAAGAGTCCTTGCTTAGCAAAAAATCCTGCTCAGGAGTCCTTTGTTGGAACGTGTCCAACATACCCTCTCACGATTTGTGACATGATTTAACAGCCTCCTATGAGATCCTTAACTAGGATGGTAGCAGTTTCCTAAACAAATGCATCTTTCAGGAGAAACAACCAACTCAACTCCCTAAGAGTGGTATCAGAGCGGCACTGCAGTTTCGAATTCCCTCGGGTAATGCTAAGGGGGAGATTGTTGGAACGTGTCCAGCATATTCCCTCGTAATTCATGACATGGTTTAACAGCCTCCTATGAGATCCTTAACTATGATGTTAGTGGTTTCCTAAACAGATGCATCTTTTGGGAGAAACAGCCAGCTCAACTCCCTACATCCTTAACACATGCAAATTTCCACCCTTAGAAATCCATGAAATATAAAAAAAGCAAGAAATAAAAGGGATGACTTGAGCAACGGAAAGAACAAGTTTTAATTGCAAACATAATGTTTAAGAGGTAGGCTCACATTAAGGAAATTATACATTCAGGTTTGAGCGCCATATATAATATAGATCAAAACATAATTTTGCAATGCATTCAAACACAATTCAAAGGCAAATTAGGAGCAGTTCAAGGCAAATCTGTAATAACCTTACTAGTTCTCTCCTAAGTTTTCAGTTTTGGCTGTTTGACATTTCATCAAACAGTTATTGTGCTAGCTGTCTGAAATCTGGTTTATGAGTTTGTTTGGTGTTTAATGGATAATGAGCTGTTGGTTCGTATGAATTTGTTTATAGCTTCAAGCATTGGTCATGCAACATTGCAGAGGGATAATGAAGGAACACAAAGATAAATCTATAAGTACAATGCTAATGCAACCATTGATATTAGGTCTGATATAGGAAAATAAGAGCTATTACAGAGTATTTGCTGCCATTACAGACCAAAAATATGCATATATACAATGTATTGCAATATAATAGCTGGTTTATGGCTACATAACAGTTCTGATAATTAATTTGAGACCTATGGTGACACATATAAACAACATACCGAACATAAAGCTGCTATTGTGAAGTGCAATGCCTGATATCTTCAGAAAAAACACGTTTTTCTCTGATTGCTTGGAGGATTAGGTTTGAACCCCTTCAATAGTAGGTGCATCACTCATTTGTATTGCATTGAATAAGGAACCCAACTCACGGCTGCTGTAATAAGCAGAGAATGTGAATGGAACCAGTATGTGAGGGCTTGTGAGGGCTCCACAAGCGAGCAGCATGAAAAAACGGCACCACAAAAACGACTTGCACAGTCTGGATATTGTGCCCACACCCTACAAATGACTTATGCTGATAAAAAAAACTTGTAGCCCCTGTGTGGTAGTGTACGAATCAACAAGTAAATGGCTGTGAAAGATTGTAGAAGCCGACCCAGGGCTACGTCCAGGTCAATCGAACCACTAAAAGAGTAGTCTTTAGGGTTTGAAGCTCAAACTCATCGTGGAAGAAATATCTAAAAAAAGCATATGTCGTGAATGCCCAAAATTCATCGATTTGTGCCTTATATACTTCTATATTCTATCGATGGGTTGTTTTAAAACATTTTCATTTTAATACCCTAAGCACTTTGGCAAATAATAAATTGGCCCCCAACATGAATAAGTCGACCCATGACAATAATATTTAACTTAGGCATAAAATAAATAAATCACCTAAGTTGAATTAGGCATCCTTAAGTCATTAATATAATGATAATTATTAATTAACTAGCAATAACTTGTAAGCTCCAAAATTTAAACCCAGCCATAATTAACAATTATTTTATTCCTATGCTCCACGGGGACGCGTCCCCTGTGTTTTCTGACCCATTCCCATACCGGGGACGGAACGGGGATGCGGAGACGGTTTTTTGCCATCCCCCAAGCCGTTCCCAAACAGGCCAAATCGGGGATTGTCCCCGAAACGGCATTTTTGAGACCAGTCGAAACGGGGGGATGCGTCCCCTATGTTTTTTGACCCGTTCCAATACCGGGGACGGAATGGGGATGCGGGGACGGTTTTTTGTTGTCCCCCAAGCCGTTCCCAAACAGGCCAAATCAGGGACTGTCCCCGAAACGACATTTTTGAGACCAGTTGAAACGGGGGGACGATAATCAGTACCGGGGACGGCGTGGCCGTCCCTTGTCCGTCCCCTGTACTGATTTTCGTCCCTCTTTTCCCAGCCAGCACTTGGACAGCGATTGAGCCAAAAAAACAATTTTTTTAATTTTTATTTGACCGCGCGGGCCCCACGTGGCTTCTAACTTATAATAAAATAATCTAAACCCTATTTTGACCATTAAAACACTAAAAGTGAAAGTCTTCTTCTCATTTATAGTTTTATCAAAGTTGCTAAGAGGAAGAGGAAAACATAGAGCAGCAACAGCAGTGAGAAAAGATTGCATTTTGGAGTGATTTAGATTCCTAGAGGATAGTCATATATTTGGCATCTACTATTTGCAGATACATTATTGATTTTGATTATTATGGACATCTGATTATGGAGTTGAACTTCTATGTTATTGTTTACTGTTTACTTTTAGTATTTTAGTTGGATTTCTCTTTATGTCATTTTGATTGCATGCATGATACTTGGAGCCTTTGGGTTTTTTTGCTATATGTATGCCCTATTTTTACAATGAAAGTACTTAGTATTTGAATTTTGTTAATTTGATATGTATTGAGCCTCTAAAATGTCTACGATGAATGGTTTATCAATGTTATGATATGCATATTTGAATTCTCTCTATATATATAAAAATTCCCCTATATTTGTAATCGTCGTCCCCTGAGGTCCCGTCCCCTAAATTTTGACTTTGACCCGTACCCGTATCGGAAACACGTCCCCGTCCTCTAAAACGTCCACGTCCCCGTCCCCAAAACTCCGTGGAGCATAGTTTTATTCCCTTGAATATATTTCGCTTTAGCCTATGGGAATAAAATAGGCTAGCGAAATTGCCAATAGTAGCATGTTGTGATGGTTAAGTCCTTATGTTGTTGTTCTTGCCATCAAGGTTCAAATCCCATTGGGAATGAGGTCCCCCATTTGTGGCCTCACCAGTTCATAGCTTCGGGTCAAAGCATTTACCCCTCTTTAAAAAAAAAGAAATAGGCTAGCAAAATTAATCATTACTGCGCTAGGCGGGAAGGGGCATCACAAAATCAAGGAGCAAATTCAACCAGATCCAAGCGAACTCCAGCAATTGAATTAAAAATAGACGATTTTTTCCAGAAGATCAAGGACGATTCTCCACAAGAAGTGCAAAATAAAATCCAGAATTAAAGATGAATTTATCAGAATTAAGGCGAAATCTTCAGTAAAAGTGTGAACTCAAGCAGATTGAAGTGCAAAGATCAGATGCAAAGGCCGAATTCCTCACTAAATGCAAATTTCAATCAGAAGTAAAGGAGATTTCCAGCAGTTCAAGCTTGCTATTTTATCATGAGGAATCAGAATTCAAGTGCAATTCCAGAATCCAATCAGATCAACGAATGAATTCCCAGCAATTTAAGGGTGCAAAGTTACATGATGAGGGTGAATTTCAGATGAAGGCAAATCTATTTCAGTGATGAAAGCGAATGTCCCAGCAGAGGTGAAGAAAAATCAGAAATAAGCGTGAACCTTCCAATGTAGGAGGTGATTTAAGGTCAGATAAAGTGCAATTTAAGACAGATAAAAGCAAATTTCTAGATCAAAGGTACAAATTTCCAGCAAAGGAGCAAAAAATTAAATCAGATTCAGGAAATCAAAATCAGAATGAAGAAGGCAAATTCTAGATCTGGATCAAGCATTTCAAAATTCAAAATTATTTCCCAAGGATGAAATCAGAATTTTATTTCCCAAATACAAATCCTAATCTAAGAATCCAAATTTCAATCCAAGAATCCATATCTAAATTCAATTCAAGATGAAAATCTCCCTTTCAAGAAGTCTGTCATGAAAATATTTTTCATTCTTCTAACTTGCCTTTCATTTTTATTCGTAACTTTGATCTAAACTGTTTTCTTTTTCAGGATTGATGCATGGAATAATGATCATGCAAGGAAGTGAAAAAAAGAAGGATTGAAGACGAGTTCGAGGAAGGACAAGATTCACACTTCGAGAAGGAATTCAAAATCAAGTCATACAAGGAAGCGGATTGCTCTACAAATGAAGTATGCTACAACGACCTTGAATTTCCCTTGGAAATCCAAGATCAACATGGAGGACTCAATCACCACAAGAAGACCAAGACAAGATGACGTCCAAAGAGAGGAATTCCAAAAACAATGAAGGATTACTATGAAGAATGAAGATGAAATTCACAAGAAGTAGATAGTTCAAGAAGAGTTAATCAATGTTAGAAATGACTTATTTGTGATGAAGGATGAAAGTTTACAAGATATGAAAGCTGAGGTGGCGTCTATTCATCTCCAACCAATCAATTAATTCAAGGTCAACATGTCCAAGTTCATCAAATCTTACTCATCAACGACACATGTGGAAGGCATTTAAGGCAAAATTACAAACAATTTTCTCATTGGTTCATCCTTGAAAGGATGTGCTTAAAAACTTGTAATTTTTTTATTGGTCAGCATTTACTAAAAGTTAGTAGATTGGGTGGTAGTTGTAACTAACTCCACTTTAGGGTTTCTTTGAACTATCTTGACCATTGATTTAGAATCAATCTAGGTCCTCCGTTTGTAATTGGGAGGTCTATATATGGGCTTGCCCTTCTCATTTGTAAGTAGATGGTAGCAAAGAGTAGAGAGTAAAGATGTAGCAATAGTAATAGAAAGATGAGATCAAAAATTATATGCCAAGACTGTCAAAATTAATCCATTATTTCATTGAAGATAGTGTGGATCTTTATGTATGAGTTTCAACATTGTGCATGGTTTCAACTTCTTAAAGTTCATTGATTTTAATGGAGAAATGTGCAAATATATGATGAATTCCTTGCTTCATACCATTTGTAGTTTGTTGATTGCAAATAGCAATGTATTATTCTAAACCTCATTTTAGCGCTAGTTCGATTGTGGATGTTCATTTGGATTGCGCCACCATTGGGTATTTGGAAATCTTTCACTACCTAAGAAGATTGCACTCTTTCTACGACATTATATCTCTGGTTAAGTAGAAAGTAGTTCCATAAGAAATTCACCTATCCAAGCATTAGCCGTCATTATCATTATCCTTAGGTGTTAAAAATAGATTAGATTTCTCTAAACCCTTATCCTTCTCATCTTTTGTTTGAAGTTCGAATCAATTTAGTATTCAAGTTCCAACTGCTTTAAGAAGAAAGAATTGATGAAATCTAGGAACATTTACACATGTCCCCTCATGATTACTAGCAAAATCACATCATTTTGTTGAGTTTCTATCCATCACAAAGTCGCATGTTTGCAATGTAAACCTTGGGGTTGCCTTATTTGATCACGTAGTTTACTATTTGAGGTTTCCTTGTTCAAAAGAGGATATAATACTACGTATTTTATTCCGTGTTGGCGAGTGTCACAAAACACCCATTAACACAATGGATTGCGAAGGGCGCGTGAAGGCCAATCCATTTATTGCCAACATCCTTTTCCAAGCCATTGAGCAAGTTGGCCCTCAAGTGTTGTTCAATTTGTAATAGACAATGCCAAAAACTATAGGGCTGTTGGGTTATTGATTGAGGAACGCTATTCACACATTTTTTGAACACCTTGTGTTGTCCACTCACTCAAACTAATGCTGCAAAAAATTGGGAACAAAGTAAAATGGATCAAACAAATGTATGTTGATGCCCAGGAGATCTAAATGTTCAACATCAAACATCATATGTCACAAGTAACATTTAGACAATTCTCGAGATTGGAGTTATTCAAGGCGAGTTAAATTGTTTAAATATGTTTTACTTTAGTAAACTTTTTAAGTTTTTTTATTTTAATTTATTATTATTTTGATTTGGAAATAGGTTGTTGAAACTCGTTTTGCCTCCAACACAATTGCTTTGAGACACCTTGTGAAGGTTTATGAGGGATTGTCTAGAATGGTAATCAGTGCTAACTAGAGCATATGGAGGCAAATCTAGCACTACAAGGGCAGCAACATTAGGGCAATGATACTAGATGACTCTTGGTGGATTGTGTTGAGTGCAACCTGAAATTTATTGAGCCTATATTGAACATGATCCGATATATTGACATGGATAGGCCTTGCTTCGGTGAGGTATGTGATGGCATTGAGTCAATGATTGATGAAATGAAAGGCATCGTAAACGAAAAAGAGCGAGATCCCGAATAAACATTCCTCAAGGAACTACAAAAAATCATGGCAGAGAGATGGAACAAAATGACCACTCCTTTGCATCTCCTTGCCTTTGCATTGAGTCCCAAGTACTAGAGTCAGCAGGTCCTTAATAACACTAACACAAGAGTTTCCCCATATAGAGATCTCAAAGTTGCTCAAGGGTACAAAGCAGCCCTTCATAGACTCTTTCACAAAGACATACAACCTATAGTGAAGGCTAAAAGCATGAGTTTTGTAAGCACAGACGCTCTTTGGGACAAGCATAAGGAAAAACCTCAAGAAAATTAGGAAAATCCCCAAGAAAATTAGGAAATTCTGTCCAAGAAATACTTCCAATCTTGAAAGAAGGTGGAATTTTGAATGGAAAACATGAAAATTCAATTGAATCTCTAATCTGAACAAAGGAAAACCTTCAACAAGTATGAAATCCAATCTGAAAATCATCTAAATCCTCTTCACCTTATTCTAAAATACTGCCAACTTAGAGTTACGATTTCTTCTTGTGAAGAATGAAGTGCCAAACTTACATATTTATAGGAACTATGAATGTTCATGAAGAGATCGAACTCCTTGTTCTCTTCCTTTGTTTTTCTGATTTTTTTCCTTTCTGCTTTCTTTCTTGGTCACCTTCTTGGAGAGGCTTTCTTTAAAAGCTTGTTTTATTTTCTTCATAGCAATCCCTTAGCTTTCTTTTGCCTTCTTCTAGAAGTTCTCATGAGTCGATCCCTTTATGTTTTCTTTCTTCTAGAAGTTCTCATTTAAATCAATCTTGCTTGCTTTCTTATTCCTCAAGTCAATCTCTTCACGCTTCTAGAACTTTCTATCAAGTGTGGGTGGACTTTGTGTTGAAACAAGGAATTCTTCTTTCCTTTGATCGGACTTCACATGATTTTGAGGATTTCCCTTGAATTCTTGAGCGGACTTCATGCCTTGACGAGGGTTGTACCATGCCTTAGACAAATTTCATAGCTCTCATAGCTGGTTAGACTTCATGTGGTGTTAGGGATTTCCCATGTTGGAGAAGTCGGACTTTACCCCTTGTCAAGGAATTTCACATCTTGAAGCGAACTTAGTTGAGGATTGAGGTTTTTTGTCATTTCCAAGTTGGACTTCTCCTACCTTTAGGAATTTCCCTCCTTCCTTGAGTGGACTTGGCATTGGTTTGAGGAATTTTTTACTTGGACGAATATTTCTTGGTCGGAGTTTAGGCTAATTCATGGAATTTCAAGCTTGGAGGGCAGAACATTCGTATAAAATATAACATTTAAGAATAAGAATTTTTCTTTCTTATACTTTATGTTTTATTTCATATAGATACTCTCAGGATGTTTGAGAGTGGTTTCAGATCTCTAGGAGTTATAATGGACATTCTAGAATTTGGAAGATCCTAAAAATTTTAGATAGTCACATTTCAGTAATCAACACACCTCCATCAATGTTCTTTTCCATAGCTTTTCTTGACTTTTCCAAGATAAATTTGATATTAGAACAAGGATTTTCTAAGATTTTTCAAAATATTGAATGCTTTTCCTTAATTTAAAATACAGAACTTTTCACCATTTTTCATGCAATTCCCAAACGAACTCGAAGATGAAAACAAGAATTTTACAATTGGGCGCAATTTTGACCTTTCTAAAAATAGAAATTTCAAAAAAAGAAAAAAACAACTTTCAAAATTTAGAAAAAGGAAACAAAAAAGTAGGTTCCTGGATTGGCCCCAAAATGCCAAACATGAAACTTTCAAAAAAGCAAAAAAAGCAGAAAAAACAACTTTGCCTAGAAAGTAGTCAGAATTGCAGAGTTACCGGAAACGGCACCCCCAACTCCTGGAACGCGTATTGCCATATTTGGCACTGATACAGATACGATATGGCACAAGCACGGTATGAAAAACGTTTTCATTCGTTTCCAATTTTCTCACCCGTGCCAGAATCGGCAGAATACATTTTCAAAAATAATCAAATGAATTTTAAAAAAAAAGTCAGGTAACTGCCGTTTTCCTCACTCATCAAATGAATTTTAAAAAAAAAGAAACCTAGTTAACTGTCATTCTCCTCACCCATGCCAGAATCAGAATAAATTTTCTCAAAATAAGCAAACGAATTTTTAAAATAACTCCAGTTAACTGTCATTTTTTCAACCATGCCAAAATCTACCAAAGGCAATTACGGGAAAACTTGAGCGGAATTTAGGAAAAGCTTAAGTTTAAATTTATTCGATACAAACAAGAATATTTTGTTATAAAGAAACCGGAGCCTCAATTGAGCGTACAGCATTCGATTTGCATACGATTTCGGCTTGATCGATTTGCATACAATTTTGGCGTGTTTGCACCATTTCAGCGAGCTCCTTTTGAGTCTACAAAATTATTTAAGGGCTTTCTGTTTTAGTTGGTGTTTTCCAACATCATTTGTAATGTTGTCTGTTGGTAGTTCCGGCTTGCATATTCCCTATCGTCCGTCACGTTTTTACTTGCCTGCAGCGCACAGGTATGATTTCCAATAGTTTTCTCCGTTTAGATTCTCATTTTTATTTAAATTTTATATGATTCCAGTTTTTATATAGTTCATCGGTAGCATTAGAAGTTCTAGTTTATAAAATGTAGTATAAGAATTAAATTTTAATATGATTTAGTTTAATATTATTTAATTTTAATATGATTTTAATTTAAATTTAAAACTGTCCAAAATCCAAGTTAAATTTAGATGTTTATTTTATTTAATTTTTAAAATTTTATTTAGTTTTTTAAATTTATCAAATTGTGGATGTTGGATATATATTTTAATGAAACTATTTAATATTATAATAGCAATATAATTATATACAATTTATTTATTTTATATTAGTAATATTTTATATTTATTTTAAATTAATATATAATTTAGAATTAAATTTTATAACTTATATAATATTATAATATAATTTAGATGGTTGTAAAATTAAATTTATAATAGTAAATATTGAACATATATAATATTATAAATTATTTAAATTACATTATTTAAATCAAATTATAAATTATAATTTGTATTTTACTTTCTCAATCTATAATTGTTTATATTTTAAATTTTATTAATTATTTTTGCAGGAACTCATGGCATCATCGTCATCTAATGTCAAAGCATCAAAAAACGACAAGTGGATCAAACCAAATGCTAAATATCCATTATGGAAATATGTCACCATCCTTGAAAAATTTCAAGGTGGTGGAGCAAGGTGGTGGAGGTTATAAATGGAGGTGTGATGAGTGTTTAGCTCATTATAAGGGTTCTTATACAAGGGTTCGTGGGCACCTTTCCCACATAAAAGGTACAGGATGTGAAGTATGCCTTGGTCTAAAAGTTGGTGATGAACCAGGGAAGGGATTGTCAGTTGAGAAAATTGCAAAGCATCAAAAAGAAGAGGATGAAGCTAATAATCGGGATCAAGCATCAAATCACAGGTCAAGTCTTAATCAACCACCTTTGCATCCAACTTTAGGAACATCTAGTGGTCACAAGAGGAGCAATTTAGGACCTCTTGAAATGGCATTTAATTTGCAAAGTCGAGAGGATACAGATCAGAATATTGCACGTTGTTTGTATGCAAATGGAATTTCATTCGATGTTGTTCGTTCCCCATATTGGCAAGAGATGGTTAGGTCTATTAATGAAGCTCCAAAAGGATACAAAAGCCCAAGGTACGAGAAAGTTCGTACCACCCTTTTGTTAAGGAATTATAGATCAGGAGATGTAAACTGAATGTATGCAGTAGAATACAATTGCCTTGGTTATTGATTGACTCTACAAAACATAATGCCTATATATATTGAATCTAAAGAATGTGAATGTGAAAGGACATGACTTATCATACATGATAAGTCATGCCATTTCACATTAATATATTTATGATTACGGTTTGTTATGCATACAATAAATCATGATTCATTAATTCGCACAGCCATCGTTATAATAAACGAACCGTCAATGTATACTTTGGACAGTCACGATACTATCGTGATTGTCGTATACCAACAATCCGATTGTATCGTGACTGTTTGTATACGACAATCACGATACTA
>MU224729.1:334902-344980 GCA_018584345.1 Thuja plicata | reverse complement strand
TGTGTATTTGATGTTAATTGACTAAATGATGAATGAAAAATGCTTTAAATCCTTAAAAATCTTTGAATTTCTTGGGTTTTTCGATTTGCCGAGTCCGGCCGCCGAGGTCGAGTCCGAGGCCAATCCGA
The DNA here is from genome assembly GCA_018584345.1 of Thuja plicata. Lineage (NCBI taxonomy): Eukaryota > Viridiplantae > Streptophyta > Pinopsida > Cupressales > Cupressaceae > Thuja > Thuja plicata. The sequence goes on along the minus strand of MU224729.1, from coordinate 344,852 downwards.
CCTTGCCGAGTTCGAGGCGAGTCTGAGGCTTGTAACTATGATTTAAATATAGTATTTTGGAATGTCACAGTTGTATGTCCATATTGCTTTAATTGTAATGAAAATATTCGTTAATGGCTTAGAAGTTTGTGTTAAAAATATAAGTATATGTTTCTTATGAATGTCGTATCCTACTGTATCCAAATGAAAGGTCTCAAAAAATAGCCGTATCCATACCCGATACCGTACCCGTATTTCTATCCGTGTCCGTGCAACTTTGCAGAATTGACCTCAAGCAATGTCGATCTTCATCCCTTGGCCCTTCTAAACACCTCTATAGCATCAGAATACTCATTGGATCATGTTTTCTTCCTTTTACCTTTTAATGTCACTCCGAAACTCGGAATGAACTCCTAAACTTCACACTGGCAAGAGATCGGAGGTGAACAAAAACACTTAAACAAAACCCTAAAAAGCGAAAAAACTGGGGGTCCCCATTTGCAATAGGGCGATGTGTGATTACGTCACAACAGGTCCCTTCCACATGGGTCAACTGACATAGGCAGCCAACTATTTGGTTATACACTAAGTTGTGGGTTCGGGTTCGAGTTTGGGTTCGGGTTCGGGTTCGAAGAATCGATTCGCCTGTACGACAAAAAATTGGAATGGGGTTTGGGTTCGTTAGTACAAAAACATGTAAAATATGTGTGTGTGTGTGTGTGCAACCTATAAGCATGAATTAAGATTAGACTGTCACATAGTATCATAAAAACAACAAAAACATCATAAACTTGTAATCATAGCATCATATCAACATCAAAATATTAAAATAATAATATTGAGTTAAAGTATCATTGTTTTGACTTTGAACAATCGGAACTTTATACTAAGTTTCAATCATCTAATGGATTATCTAAATCTTTAGCTTCTTCTTCTTCATCAAAGGCATTAGTTGATTCACAAATAGTGCCAATGCCAATGGGATCAGCTGCACCAATAACATTCTCACTTTCCAAGTCCTCAAATACTTATTCTTTTTCACTGTACAGAGAGCTTGTTTGTTTGTAATTAACATCCTACTTGAAAAATGTTAAAAAAGTAGCTTGCAACTCCCTTCACCTATTGAAGATACTGTTTAATGTTTAAAATATAATTTATCACTATAGAGAGCTTGCAATTAATCGAACAAGGAGTCATTATCAGCTATTGGATATAAAAATTTCACTGGAAGAAATCTTGAGGGCTAGTTTAATTTGATGTAATAATTATCTAAACTTCAGCAAATTTAGTTTTGTAATGTTAAAGGTCTTATTCAAATTCTGTAATAATTGTTTCCCGCACAAAATCAAATGTTTCTTAGTGGAAATGTACCAGGTTTGCACTTGGTGTACCCTAGTTAGACCCTGGTTCAACATGGGTTCAACCTAGACGAACCAGCCTACCTGGGTTCGAACCCTATCCGAACCCATAGGTGAACCGGACCCGAACCAGGGTCCCAGGCAAGCGAACCAAACTTCATCAATTATACCCCTTGTCTTTAAAACAATATTTTTGACCTCAGAATTGGAATTCTAATTGGGTGCATGGGTACGGCACATGCAAATATTTGGGGCCTAGGTATGTTTAGGTACATCTGTAGATAAAAACATATAAAATCACACACATATTATATATATACATATATATAACTAAATATATTAATTATCTACTAAAAATTATATATATACATTATAAATATATTTAACAATTGTGTATAAGTATACAAGTTTTTAATATATAGTTGTAATTTTTAAATTTTATATTATATTAATATAGAATTTTATTATATATAATACTTATATATTTTTTAATAAATAATATACTAATAAAGTATATAATAAACTAAATTTTTAAAACTGTTTCATAATATTAATCATTAAATTATTTAAATATATTAAATCTATAATATATATAAATGCAACTATGTGTGGGCAATTATGATTCTGGCCAATTGAATAGCAATAGATATCTGTCTCGCTGGCTGATCTATCAGACGGAAGGCCTTAGATGCTTCTTTTGATAGATGCAAGGGATGCACACCTCTAAGGATTTCCCGAGCATACCACTCCAACTGGTCATGCGCCTACCAATGGCTTTCCTGGACATACCAAACATAGGCTTATTCTGATTCTTGTCTAGTTTTCAATAAATATATAATAATACAAACAAAATGCCATGAAATGCTTAAAATATTGTTTTTAGTTAATATTAGATGTTCATTCAAATCCTTCAACAACTTATTAAACAATACTAACTGACACTTAGTCTAGATTAGTATTCAAGAACTTGTAAACCTTGAATATACCGGATAGAGCATAAATTTCAGGATGATACACCTGTCTATCAAAATATAATATACCAGTAAAAACAAGGTGTCTAGATGTTAACAATTCCATGGCTCAGTGGAGAAAAAGTAAACAAATCCAGCTTTCTATCAAACAATATCATAATGGGATAATGGAAATTAACTGAGCACGAACCTTTGAATCGCTTTCTTCAAAGATTTCTTCAACAACATCCTCCAATGTCACTATCTGCAAATAATGATAAGTTAGCATAAAGTTTAAACCTATATTTTACATGGGCATTTTAAGAATAATATTCTATGGGCCGAAGACTGGAAGTATCATAGAATACAATTGGTAATCAAGATTTATCCGGAATATGAAATACATAAATTGCAAAGGATATGACAGCATCTACTAGTGCATTCAAGTGACCAATAAAACATTCACCACCTTGAAAAGGTGAGAATCATTGACAAGCATTGCAGACCCAAGAGAATGGGCTAGTTTGATGTTGATAAAAAAAAAAAAAAACCTCCATGAGTGAAAAAATCACTCTTAAACCAAATTACAGAAAGCCAGAAAATAACACCCTACCAGTGAATTGCACAAAACCAACACAGTTGGACAACTTTAAAATATTGTCAAAAGGAGATGCATCGCCTAACCAAGATCAGAATAGATTTATTTCTTGCGATTTGACCCAACTAAATATTTACAAACATCTACAGGAGACCTTAATAGATGTTAAACAGACATCACTTGAAATTCAACACTCCTTCCATTATAATTTTCAAAATTTCAAGAGTTCAAGATATCAAACCAGTCTATAATACTTGGAAAAAACAAGGAATCATACAATACTTAAAATAATCAAATTTCATAAGAATAAATGAGTAAATTTGCATATAATAGCTTTGTTCCTCACAGTCAGATTTATTTCCTGCATTGTTTGGCTAGAGTCCAGATTTTGTAAATATTCTTATACCAATGGACCACATTTCTGTTTGGACAAAACATGAAACTCTAAATACAAATAAATTAATTTTCCAATTTTATCTAATACCAACCATAGAAACCAATTTGCACTTGAATTGAACTACATAGACCTTTTTTTAGTCAGGATGGCCTCTCATAGCATAAAGTTATAAACCATATAATGTTGAAAATAAGCAAAAATGGTATTGGCGCAGCCACATCCCATTTATGCCTAATTAAAAGATCGACATGTACAGAAATACATAAATGTATCCCTAACTCATAGAAATTCTCATATAGCTCTCCATAGTGCATCAACCTAAGTACACACTACTCAGAGGAAATTGGTGGAACAATAGCTAGAATTTTCTGTTAAGTACAGCCAAGTTGATAACAGAGTTAGTAATGACCTTTTAAGAGCCGGGCTTTTCTATGCCTAACAACTGACTACAGAAAACACTCCTATAAAAGCTATTCAGAAAAACACAGAAGAATTGTTAGCATCTTACTCCTATTGTTCCACCATATTCATTGAGAACAACTGCCATGTGAACCTTCCTTATCCTGAACTCCCTCAGTAACCTCCAAATTGACATGGAATCTGAAAAAGAAAATACATTAACCTTGTCAAAACTCAAAAGCCATCCGCAACCTTGCAATACACCATATAGATAGCCCTCAGTGTTCAAGTCCTGAAAGCAATATGGATATCAAAGCAAAATTTACAAGAATTTTGATTGTTATAGCTCAGCATTTTGATACTGGCCAATCTAATTTGTTAATAAGGAAATTAAATTTACAATAGAAGGTGCAATACAAATTCAGATCTCCTTGCTTTCTCTATAAACCTCTAACGAACAGTAAATCCAATACACAACTTGATAATGCATAACCAAGGGCATATACCAGGAACAAAATAAGCAGGCTTGTGTGCAAGGTGACCAACTGTTAACTTTTGCAACAGCTCTGTCTACACACAAGATAAGTCATTTGCAGCAATGTCATCACTAGAGGTCTCTCAGTATATAAGCATGCACATTTGCAGCAAATAAACACTACTTAGCATTTTAAACCAAATTTCAAAAGCCTCTCCAAGAACCATATCAAAATAGAAACTTACAAAACCATCCTAAAAAACTTCTCAGGATTGCTAAAGATTAACTTGACCACAGCAATTATTTTGCACCAATATGTCCCACAGTCATTGGATGCTGGATGCTGGATACTGGTAAGTAGTACATACCTGTTCAACATAATCCAGCATGTCCATTGCATATGCAATCCCAACAATGTTATCAATACGGAGTTCAAAAACAGGCACCCTAGAGATTAAGAGTGAGCATTACACTGATGTGAGTGCATTTTTCATAACAGCAAAGAAGCATTGACAGTATAGATTGCATCCCGATTACTGAGTAAAGACCAGAACCTGGAATATTGGTGTTTTAACCAAAGGTCACGAAAATCCATCAGGTTGGCTCCAGCATCAATAGCAACTACATCGATTAAAGGAGTCATCACCTTTCTTACATCAGTTCCCTTGAAATCCAAAACATTCTCAATCATATCCTGTAAACATAAAACGACTATTATCAGTATACTCTTAATACTATATTCATTACAAAATGCAGCTATAAGCATAGTTTGCTAATGCCCGTTACCAATCTTGTTATTTATAAATTCAGTCTAAATAATGGCTTGGACACATCTCATAACAATTTTAAGCCTACATGGTGACTACCCTCTGTAGAAGCAAATACTGTTAAAAAATTGCAAAACTTAGATTTACAACAACTGTCTTTTGAAAAGGCAAAAATAATTATATTAAAGTAACTGATGAGGAAACAAGAGATTTTGACATTTTATCTTCATCGGGCGCCCCCTGGTGCCTTTTTGATGCATATGTTCTTAGAGTTGGACAGATCTTGAAAAAATTCTTGATCTCATGCATTTGCAGCTTGCAGTCAGAATCACGTCTGTTTTCACTTTTCACCAAGGTTGCATGGACATGACATGGCTATTTTTCAGACCCACTAATACAGATATGGCTGGACACAACAATTACACACACACACACATACATGATTCTCAACAAGTTATATTTATTGCTTTAATTTGAAAAACAAATAGTTAAATAATACACATTTAAATATAAATTAATATAAACTCAATATTATTAAAAAAATATTGAAATTTAAATATTAATAAAAATAGTAATTATAAAAAAGCACAAAAATAAAAAAGGGTGCAGAGCGCTCCGGGCAGAATATTCTGCAAAAATAATTGTTCATGATTTTCAACGATCCCTGCTTTCGGCACGCAGGTGAACAGGGTACCGTTAGGTGGAGGCAGATTTGGCAGAGAACAAGAAGCGGTGCCACAAACAAACAACTGGCAACAGTAATAGGACACTCCGACAAAACAAAGCTGTTTGTGAAACAAAGGAAACAAGGCAGTTGAAAACCACAAACGGTTCTCAAACCCTAGGCATGAAAGATTCTAGAAACAGCAAGCGAATCAATACTGGGAGAAAACTCAAAGAGAAGGAACCAACGCAGATTATCAGGCATTTGCAATCAAATCTAGTTTGCTCGAACCAATTTGGGTGCATCTTCGAAGTTGCGCAATCTACTTAAAATGGTTTCGACCAAATATGCAGTCGAGTAAGATCGCAAAATGGTGGATTAATAGCTTCAACGGGCAGGTGAGTATCTTTGGAAAATGGATTTTTTATTGCTGAATGTGTTAATGAACATCTCAAACAGGAAATATGTATGCGATTTAGGTGGATTAATAGCTTCAACAGGCAGGTGAGTATCCTTGAAAAATGGATTTTTTATTGTTGAATGTGTTAATGAACATCTCAAAAAGGAAATATGTATGGAAAATCGCTCTTTTTTAAGGGACATTGGACTAGTATCCAAATTTCGACCCATATAAGCATAACATCGATTGAAAGCCTAAATAGATCAGATTAAGAAACCTCCACCTGAGTATTGGAGAATGGATGTCCTTGCAAAAATTGGCAATGAGCTGGGGACGTTCATTAGGGTAGAAGAATTTTTTTTTTGTGAAACTAAGAGCGGATCCCATAATTTATGTCAAATTAGAAAGCACACTGAAAACCCTAAATCCTTGGGAGATAATAACAAATCAAGGGAGGTGGATTCAAAAAATTGAATTTGACAAAAAATCTCAGGAGAAAATGTATCTTAGGTCCAAGGTTCTAGACAAATAACTCATCACAAAAAATCAAGAAAACTCCAACATCCAAGAAACTCAGGTCTCAGATATAGAAAAAGGAAAATCGAATGATAAGAGGAAAACGCTAATGATTTTAGACTCAGACTAGACTTCAAAAAAGAGGAAGTTGGAGACTAGTGTTCTTAACCAAAACGAAAACCCTAATCTCTCAAAAGCACTTGCCCTGGTCAAACAAACTTCCAAATACAAACCACATAAAGAGAAAGAAATAGCTGAGAGAGGAGAAAAGGATCTAAAACACCTTTTGGTAGAAGCATAAGTGCTCCGAGAAGACATCACTACTCAGTTAAAAGAGATCTCCCTTTCAGGATTACCCCAAATTTGCGACTTGCCCCCAGAAGGAACCCTCAGAGAGCCAAAACCCATACAAAGTAAGGTTTTGCTAGAGCAGGGCCTTGAGGAAGGAGAAATAGGTGGAGAAGGTGTTGTAAAGCCCTGAATTACTGAAGAAGTGTTTGAGATTAGAACACAATACAAGATGGGGGATGATAATAAAACCTTTTCGGAAATCGAGGTTGTTGGTTCTCAAAACTGTAGGTTTTGTGGGACTCTAAGAACAGGCCAAATTTTATTATCAAGTTCAACAATCAGTCTTCGTCAACGAACGAAATGAACCAAATATGGTTACCATCCCCTAAACTTTAGGCTCTGCTAATGCCCAGGCAGGTCTACCTTGATTATAGCAAATTGGTTGTATTATGTGGGTATAGTTTTGGCCTTCTAAGTAATCTACAAGATTCCTATCCTAAGGTAAAGCTTATAAAAATAAGTTGTAAGGTATTTAAATGAGATCGATGCCTTCTTACTATTGGGTATAGAGTCAAATGATGCCTATGTCAGCTATATGTATCACTATGCTAGACAATCTTTAAATTCACACCTTATATGAATTTGTCAATTATTTATTTCTTGTTATTCAAACACTTGGCAACTATCTTGTGATTTACTCAAATGACTATATCTTTCCTTGAAAGAAGCATCCAATAAACCACACAAAGAAGATGAAGTTCTTTAAATAACTTGATTCACCCTTGATGAACAAAATAATGTAAATAAAGCAGAGAACTAAACACAAGAGAGTTCAAATGAATATGGCAACTTTAACCATACAGCAAGTGAACCAGAACTTGAAGCATACACTAATATTAAGTGCACAATAATAAAATGGTCTTTATATAAACCTAAAAAGTATGATAGCTATTACAAGCTTTATAAAATACTGTATTGTTTTTTCTATCTCATGATGCCTTCTTCAAAATATAAACACTTCCTTTTATAAGGAAGAACAACTATACTTGAAACTACATGTCTTTTGACGAAAAGACACATCAAAACCATATTGTATGTTTTAACAATAATCAACTCCTTATCAAAAATAAACTAACAACTCCTAGGTGCTCAACATAATTCTGATCCTTGTAAGTATCTATGTTGGCGATGAAGTGCATCACGACGTATTCAATCCTATAGAGTCTGTTTGTGACAGCCTTCAGCTTGTCCACTATGTGCGCTTCATCTTTGATCTCTTATATGGCCTGAGGGAGCTCTTGTGCTAGCATGTCTCTCCATTGTTCCAAAGGAACCAATGAGCCATCATCGCTACGTAGAATAGAGGGGAGCTTCTCTGTGTCTTCCTTGTCAAGGCGATCCATGTCTTCTACAAGCTCTTCCTAGAATTCTTGATGTTTCTTGAGCAACTTTTTTATTTTCTTAGAATCATTCGAAGACAGGGTCTTTGAGTTTCATTTCATCCAACTTTGCTTTTATCCTGTCTCCAAGTCTGGTATGCTCTTTGAGAGCCCTAAAAGTACCTGCATAGGTGCTACAAAAATTATAAGCATATGCCATCATTTCTTTAAACCTATGCTTGATCAGTTCTGACATCATGTCATATACAACTTTATTGGTCTTTTGAGCTCCTTCCTCCAACATCTTTTCAATTTTTTGTGCTTTCAACCTCCAATAGGTTGTATCTTGCAGTGCTAGAACAACTTCTTGTTCCTGTTGATATGAGGACTCTCCTCCCTCAGTGATATATTCCATCTTGTCTTTCAGTTGCATTTTCTCATGTTCTGATCTTTCATACCTAGCTTTGTAAGCATCTCTTGCCCTGATTAATTGTTCTACTTGTGCTTTATTAAATTTTGCAAAATTAACATTTAAATCTGCAGTGACCAAGGGATCTATCTCCCCAATCCTCTACACCATGAGGTGGCCAAAGACTTTGTTGTATCTATGAGAATAGGCCTCTTATCTTTTGGATACAATGCCCATTGTAGCGGGATTTTATTTTCAGGATCAAAGCCTGATCCGGTGTATATCCTGTCCACATCTTCAGGCAACATCTTCTTCTTTGTGTTCTAATTCTTTACAAAGTTATCTAAAACAATAGCAGAGCTCATATTCCATCCCGAGAAGATAACAATACTAACATATTGTAATAGCTGCCTTCCCCTTTCTGGGGTCATATTATTCATTTCTGAATAACAATCTTCTTGCAGTTTCTTCAACAAATCATCTTCATTTGCCGAAGTGATTTCATTCACTTTTTGTCTCACTAATTTACCTTTGTACTTGTACAGAAATGTTCTAAATTTAGAAGTATGAACAAATTCATTATCTGAAACAAATTCTTTATAGGCCAACTACCTTACATCATCCTTGGTTCTACCACAATTACTGTGTCATGATAAGGGTCAAGACTTGCTTCTAAAGCCTGATCAAAATGAGTATAGCCCCCTTCTCGTACAGACATCTCTTAAGTGGCACTTTCCAACTCGGTGGTGGGTTGTGGTGACAAATGCATAACAGGTTATACAATTTGAATACCTTTTCCACTTGGTCGTTGAGACACTCTTCTGAAGATATATGATGGAACTCCCTCAATTACTTCATCTACATGAGAAATCATCTCATTGACTCTTGCAACTAGATCCTCAATATTTGAGAAAGCGTCAAATCCTAGAAAATTATGATTTCTCCTCCACTAGTGCTTCATCCTTTGCAATCTTGTCATACGCTTTCAACTTCTCCAAGGCTTGTGGCTCATCCAGGTTTCTTATAATATCATCCTGTTCAAGTGCTACACGCTCATATGAGCGCAATTTTTGTGATCTCTTCACCTTGCTGATGAAACCTTTGGGATCAAAATTCTTCCTAGGTTCATCCAGTGGTAGATTGTAATGAGCCAATTTAGAACCAATAAGGTCATAGCCTTTAGTAGTAATCACAGCAAATTCTATGAAGCATAAGGTCCCTAGCACAAGAGACTATTTTCCATATGAACCAAGATGCATAAAACTAGAAGTAGTCAATTGTCTGATAATTTCTAAATATGCAATTTTGTTGGGTACTATTATGGGAAGGTGTCATGTCCCCTTTCTAGTTGACATGGATTTTTCAGCA
>MU224729.1:312391-327807 GCA_018584345.1 Thuja plicata | reverse complement strand
TTTTTTCCTCTTAAAAGTTGCATAGTTTTAGTTTCGCACTTGCTTGGATATTCTGAAATTTTATAGCAGCAGCATAGATACATTGCATGACAAGTGTTTGACAAAATTCCAAGTCAGAAGTTAAGTGGTTTTTAAGGTCCTATTGAGTAGGAGACTTTACAGAAGGAGGAAGGGAATGCCTTCAAACCCATAAACTCCTATCTTTGTATAAGCCTTGAAGGCATACCAGTCTCCCCAGTTGTGACCCACTATCTGCCTTTCATCATAATCCTTTGGTCTAAGGAATTTTTGATTTCTGAAGTAAGTGTGCAATCACAGGAATGGCCTAAAAGTATACTCAATGGTTTGATGAAGTGTTCTTCAAAATACAAATACTGAGACCATGGGTACCTATTGTCCAATATGGATGTCCACATTTGCACTGGTTTTCTGAATCCATGTTTGTCATATTCCATAACCCTTAGGTCATCAGTCCACAAATTCATTTCCTAACCGACATATAGGAACATGTGCAGAAGCAAGGAATAGTGTTTGAAGTAAATATTACTAGGATTGCTCTTTATTATTTCCAAGTCATGATTGATCTAACTTGCTACATATGCAACATAATCAAAGGGACGAGCGTCTTGTATCTAAATATCAGCAGCTAGCACCATTGATCCAATATCCATAAGAGTAGCCTCTATGCCCAAAACTTGACAAATTGAATAATAAGTGTATCTAAAATACTCTTCAAACAAATCTACATCAAATGGTGGCTTATCCCTGACATCAAATACCCTGAGCTTCTTCTCTTCTTTTGGCCTATGAGCAGGTAGCCTCCACCTTTTGTAATTCCTCTAATCTATGATACTCATTGATCAAGTCACTAAGGATAATTGCTTTATCTAAGAGGTGTCTAGGTCAAACACTCTGGAAATGTAATCTCTACTCACTGGTACTAACGGCTCTCCCTGGGCATCATATATGGTTTTTTTTTTCGGATCATAATTCTTGGCAATCGCCACCATTAAGTCCACATTTACAAAGACATTTGGAACCACCAATTTCCCCAAATTGTACATCCACGTGTTACATATAGGATCTTCTCTATTCCTCCTTTTGTAATGATACATAAATAAATCGTATCCTCTCTGTAGAGTCTACACATCTCCTAAATTTTCGAACTTATCTCTCAATCGTTCCATGTCAAGGTGCAATTGCACTGTCCTCTTAGACTTAGGGCCAGAGTCAAGGAATTGATCCATCAGGTCTTGATTTAAATATCTCCCTTCCTTCTTATGTCTTTTTGTTTTAGTTTCTTCTTTATTTTCTACTTGTGCTTTTTATTTCTATTTTCTAGCCCTAGGTTTCTTCGATGTTCCTTCCATTTTACTCTCAGAAAGGAAGAAAACCTACTACATAGAACAATCTTTATTATTTACTTTAGGAACACTGGTCTGGGTACTTACTTGGGCCTTTGTGACTAGTTCAATTTGTCTCCAATTCTTTGTGCTTCGATCTCCACGGCTTCTGGATTTTGCTTGTAGATCTCAATTATGCATTGAAAGTATAGACAATAACCTTAAATCTATAGGAGAGATTTTTTCTCGTGCAGTCTTTAAGATGTATCAGAACGGTCATTAAATGCCTTATTTTTTAATCTCGTGTCGACATGACATTCCTCAACTGTTGTTACTTTTATTTGGGGCCATATTATTTTATTGCTCATCTTTCATGTTCGAGAGACTCAATAATTCTTTCTTCAATTCTGCATCTCTCTTATTGTTTCCGTCTAGTTTCTATTCAAGGTTGATCGAAGAGACTCATCCATGTCAAATCGATGTATATTTTGATTTTGAGCAATCGATACAACACATAAAACTCTCCTCGATAGCTTTTCTTTTCGTTGTGACTCATTACCTCGTAAGAACCCCAATCTGGTCTAGGCAAAACCTGATTTCTCTTTGATGAACGCCTTTTCTCTTTCTATCCTTGCTCAACTTCATCGATAAGACAATGGCAATGTCTTCTCAATAATGGTATTTCGACGTAACTCCGCATTTCATTGAGACTCCTTTTGGCTCCCTTCGGTCCTTGATGTCTCTCCGATGAATGTATTTTTTATCACATTTTATCGATAAGACAATAGAATGTCTTGTCGATGCTTCCATTTCGGTGTGATTCAACATTTCGATAAAAAGCCTTTCTGCTCTTTTCGTTTATCAATGTTTCTTCAGTATGATAGCTTAATCAATAAGAGTATGCCACCTCTTCTTGATTATATTTGTTACTCTTGGTCCATCAAAGGGATAGACTATAATTTTGTTCGATAATTATCTTGGACACATACTATCGTTGTGACCTTTCATCCTCTCCTTGATCACTCAGACGTTATTTAGTGAGACCCACCACATTTTCGATGAGACAAACCCTTTCGATGCGACACCCTTTTCCTTTGTTAGGTGCTTGATGTTACATCGAAGTAAACATATTTCAAAGAGAATCTACCCACATGTCTCCTTGACCATCCTACTCTTTAGTCTAACATCACTTTTTAATGAAACCTCTTTTACCTTTGTTAGATTTTCAATGTTATGTCAATGCCAATGTGTTCATTCGTATTTTGAAGAAAGTCCTTCATACATCTCTTCGATGCCTTTAGTTTTTTGGCGTGACATTGCTTTCAATGAGACCCTTTTTAAGTCCCATTGGCGTTTGGTTTTCATCAATATGTCACCTTTCTTCATGTGATCAGGAAGACAATCGACTAGTCCTGGCGAAAAGCTACCATAGTCTAAAATGGCAAGGGTCTCATATTTTGGTTTGTACAGACATGATAATGTCTGTTCGATATGTTGGATTGGATCATTTTGAATTCAAAATTCCCGCCTTATCTGCCTATTGCATACTTACAAGGATTTCTTGTTGTTTCAAATGCGTGACTCTAGTGACTTTAGGTTAGAAAACAAGTTGAATCATAATGACTAAATGAAATAACTAGGGAACGATTATTATTAAGGGTCAATGATCTATATGGACAATAGTGGGAAAAATTATAAGAATCACACAGACAGTAGTGGGAAAATTATAGGATTAATATGAACTATTAGAGTTAAATATCTCTCTATTTATGTTTCTCTCTTTCGTAAATTTGTTTCTATTCTAATGGTCACTCTTCTTCCATGTTTCCATATTCTCTCTCTGTTCAATATGGAAACTTCCTTTTTTTCTATTTCTCTCTTCAGAATGTTTCTATTTCTCTCTTTGTTCGTTACAGAAACATTCTCTTGTATACTTGTATATATAGATCATTCTTGATCTCTGTTTAATAACACATTCATTATTTTACCATAATATGGTATCAGAGCTATAGGTTAACTTTTTCGAAAATTTTGTAATCCTATATTGAGTGGAAATTTTCGAAACAGTTCTTTTTCCTGGCTCGTGTTCATTATTAATTTTCGAAAAATTAATATAATTTATTTTTTGAAATTATTCAAGATTGTTAATTTTTCAAAATTTATCTGCTACCCCAAGGATCTTCCAACGGCTCATTTTTTTCCTGCATATAGTTTTGGGCCTATTAATGGCCACCTAGGGTTTCTGCACTTTCGACTAGGGTTTTGACCCTTCAGTTTTAGTTAAAAAATTATTTTTCTTGCAGATTCTTGGCGGGTTTTTCAAACCCTCAAATGGGTCATAATTGAAATTCTCACGCCTCAATTTCTGTGCCAACGGATTTCAAATCTGACTTCAGATTCCTTCTGGGTTTTTTGAGCTTTCTTTTGGGTCTTCGTTCATATTTTTTGGGTCTTACGTCAATCTGCCTCGGAATCTGTGCTTTGGATCCATTCACCACCTTTTCAGATTTTTAATGGTGTCTCTCACCAACATTATGTTGGAAGGCAGTCCAGGTTTTACCACAACCGGAAGTAGGGAGGGTCTCAGCTGATTTTGATCAATTTTTCACCTCAAAAATCGTGACTGGTTTTGATCGATTTTTCACCTTAAAAATCGTGTCTAGTTTTTCCGATTTTTCACCACAAAAATTATGACTACTGAGTCTCGGCTCTTCTGTGCACAACGAAGTTTTTTACCGCGGTTTTCGCAAGGTTTTGACTTCTCCTAGCACCTTTTGAGGATTCACTTGCAGACTTTTATTTGAAGTTAGATTGACCATTAAGTGAGGGTATTAGAGTTAAATATCTCTCTATTTATGTTTCTCTCTCTTTCATAAATTTGTTTCTATTTTAATGGTCACTCTTCTTCCATGTTTCCACATTCTCTCTCTATTCAATATGGAAACTTCCTTTTGTTTCTATTTCTCTCTCTTTGTTCGTTACAGAAACATTCTCTTGTACACTTGTATATATAGATCATTCTTGATCTCTGTTTAATAACACATTCATTATTTTACCATAATATGAACAACAGTGGAAAATTTGTAGGTTTTGAGAAGCAATGTAAGGAAACATGTTCTCATTTTATGAGGGGCTAACAGAGGCTATCTGTGATTTCTTAGGAATTTCTAAAGAGTAATTTGAGGTAATCAAATTAGGGAACACAACCACGCCTGAAGTTGGGCAACAAAAATAAATGTTATTGCAAAAACTAATTGAGGCGGAAATGGAGGATGTAGAAAATGATGTCCTCTTTGTAGGAAAGGAACCCAATGGGGATGTAGCCAAGACAGGATAGGGCCAAGAAAAGCTAGGGATTTACCAAGCCCCCTCTAACAAATCCAAACAGGATTTTGACAAGAACTCCCACAAGAAAGTTGGAAGAAAGTCTTTACACGAATTTAAGGATGGATATGCAGAAGGACAAATTATGATCACCACCCTCATGGAAACAAGGGGACCTCCTTCCCCAAGAGCCATGATGCTCCTTTCATGGAATGTTAGGGGCTTAAATGCACCTAACAAAAGACATCTGGTCAAGCGTAGGATTGACTTGACTAGGGCAGAGGTTGTTATTATTCAAGAAACTAAATTAGCAAAAATAGAGGTTGAAGGATTCGTTAAGAGTTTTAAGTATTGGAAGGTGGAGGTTGTTCAAGCAAATGGGGCCTCGAGTGGGCTCACTGTTTACTGGTATTTAGTATCAATCAGTTTTGAGTCAATAGGTGCTTGCAGAAATTGGATTGTGAGTCTGGTCATTGATTTACAATTCACTCTGATAAATGTCTATGGGTTTGTTTCACGCATCAATAAAAGGGAGTTATGGGCTAACTTAGATGCTTTCATGGAAGCTTATCCAGCTCCACATAGAATCTTTGGGGGAAACTACAATGCTATCTTATACAGATAAGACAGAAGGAGGATATTGGAAGACCAAGCCAAACACAGAAAGACTTCGAGGAACAACCTACTCGATATAGAGCTAGGAAATGGATCTTATACCTAGAATAAAAAAAGATTGAGTTTTAGTAATATAGCAGAAAAGTTGGACAGATTCTTCTTTGGGGGATACTTGTCTACTTTTCCCCACAACCTAGAAGGGGCTATACTACCCTACTCTGGCTTGGATCACTATCCTATGAAACTCAATATAGTTGGGGAAGAAAAGCCACTAAGATCTCCCTTTAAGTTTGAAACTATGTGGTTCAAAGACGAAAATTTAATAGAATTGATACAGACTTGGTGGAATGAGGGGAGTTTTAAGGGCTCAAAACTATTTTGTTTTGTGTCCAAACTCAAACATGTGAAGCAGAGATTATTACAAGGAACACTTAAAAACATATTTGTTACTAAAAATCAGATTGAAGAAGATTTGAAAAAGCTAAACAAGGAGGTTATATTGAATGAAATGACAACAGATTGTTTTCTAAGAGAAAAAGAGATCATTAAGGACTATGAAGAAGTGTTGTCTAAAGAGAAAGTGTTTTGGAGGCAGAAATCTAGGGAGACATGGATTGAGGTGGGTGATAGAAACACCAAATATTTCCATAATATAACAAGACAAAGAATAGATTTGAACCGCATCTCTAAATTAAAAAATGGGGATGGAACATTCACAGAGGAGCCTAAGGAAATCAGGGAGAGGATAGTGAACTTTTTCTCAAAACTATTAAACAATAGGGAGGGCTCTAATCTCTCTACAAATCAGGAGCTCTTGGAACACATTCCAAGAGTGATCAATGAAGAACAGAACAAAATGCTAAATGCAAAACTATCACAAGCAAAGGTGGAAACGACTCTTAATTAGTTACATCCAAATAAGGCTCCCAAGCTTGATGGGTTCCTAGCAGATTTCTTTCAAAAATGTTGGAGAAGACTTAGTCGGAGCCCCTGAAGCAGAAAAAAACTTTGGGAGATTGCTAAGGGAAGTAAACAATACATTCTTGGTCCTTATCTCCAAGAAAGAGAAAGAAACAAAACAAGAAGAATTTCGCCCCATCTCCCTCTGCAATACATTGTATAAGGTGATGGCCAATGTGGAGGCCAATAGATAAAAAACAATCCTTCCTCTCATTATCCTGGAGGAACAATCAGGCTTCATTCCAGGACGATCCATAGTTAGAATAAGTATAGCTCAAGAGGCTATTCATTCACTACAATGCACTAAGGAGTCAGGGATGCTAATCAAATTGGACATAAGGAAAGCATACAACAAGGTTGCCTGGAGATTTTTGTGCAAAATGATGAAGGCTTTTGGTTGCAACAAGCAATGTATCAATTGGATATTCACTTGTATATCCATCCCTAGAGTCTCAATATTGGTTAATGGTTCACCTGAGGGATTCTTTGAGGTCTCCAAACAACTGAGGCAAGGGGACTGTCTCCCTTTCTTTTCATCATTATGGCAGAAGCATTGGGACGAGCAATCAGAAGTGCACAAACAACGAGATTGGTCAAAGGTATCATAGTTACCAACAACATCCAAATCAAACATCAGAAGTCTACAAATGACACCATATTGTTTGGAGCAGCTATAAGCAAAGAAGCAAGACATATTGACACAGTATGCAAAGGCTTCAAGACAGGAGGTCAATAAACACAAATTAGAGGTGTTCTCCATGTCAACTCATCCAAGGAAAGAAATAGTCATTTTGAGTATACTCAATTTTAGGAAAGGGGTATTTGCCTTGCTCATATCTGGGTCTCCCTTTAGATAAGGGCCAAAGGAATTATAGGTCGTGGGATCCCTTAAAAGAAGAAATGGATAAGAGGTTGGTGGCTGTCATGGGTGGGGAGAATTGTAATCCTAAAAGCTATAATCTTCGATTTACACCTTTACCTCTTATCATACCTGGCTCTCACTACTTGTGCTAATCAATCAATTAGACAAAAAAATGAGGAGATTCTCTTGGTAGGGCATAGCAGAGAAGGATAAGATTGCTCTAATTTCTTGGGAAAAAATCTGCAAGCCTAAGGAGTATGGAGGTGTTGGACTCGGAAATTAGGTATGGTAGAATAAAGCCCTAGGAGCCAAATTGATTTAGAGGATGTTCAGAGAACCCCAGCTGAAATGGGCTAGATTCTTCAAACTAAGTATTTGAATAGCAATGGTTCGACTGAGATTGTCAAGACTGGGAACCTGCCAAAGGGTCCACGAGTGTGGAGCTTCATGTTGAGTTACAGATCCATAATATCATAACATGTAACATGGGATAAGCATGATGGTATAACAACCCTCTTTGGGGAAGTTTCGTGGGGGTAGTTTTTCCTAGTATAGATAGTCTAATAATCATCAACCACACAAGGACCTACCTCAAATTGCATTAGGGAAGTGAAGTAAGGAACTATATACAGTTCAATCAAAATAACCTAGCACTTGGTTGGGAATGGAAAGACATGAGCACATTACCTATTCCTCCACAAGAAATAAGCCAACTAATGGGGGTTATCACACAAAGTAAAGTAGTTTTTCAGATTGGATGAAGATAAGCTAATATGGGTGGGGGCAAAGAATGGTATGCCAAAGATGGCTACAAAATCATATCATGGATGGAGGCACAAGCCAAGACAAAGATTCCCACAAGGCTTAGTTAGAATATACAATGTGTGCCATGGAATGAGTTGTAGTCTCATGATGTATGGAATGGCTTAATCATGGATTCTATCCACGTGCATCTCATCAGTAATTCTATCCACGAGTTCCCACTACTATAATCTCAGAATTGTTTTACCTTCAATAGTGAACTCCCACTCAATCAATATGATCGAGTTTGTCACAAGTTGACTGAATCATCTATTTCCTTAGAAGCTAAATTTTGCCAACTTCTTAACCTTTCTGAAGATGTCAGACTCCCTCTGAATCTAGATTTCATATGCTTTTCGTCTTGAAAGTATGTCAGAGATAGATTACGAATAGTTCATAAAGCTAAACTATTCCGAACATAAAAATGATAGAAGCATACAAAATTTATTATTTAATGAATTACAAACTGCAAATTCATATGGATTAATAAAACATGAGATACTTATCTTTTCATATATTTTCAAGTATTTCCTTTCATAAGGTGAGCCCATTAATACGATACTCGTACCCATCGTGTATTCTCATAATTTATTTCATTCAATGCTTTTCCGGAGAAAAATCCACAACCTAGCGGACTAAATATTTTAGTGTGGGAATTTTCTTGTTGTTCGCTCGAGTTCAAATTAAACCCTTCTTTCCTGATTCTGATTAAATTCCTCTTTTCTTTTTTTTTTTTAAATGATTGACTTCCATCCTTCTATGTATCTCCCACTTATCGAATGACTACTCCAAGAGACATGTCTCATGTCTATTCCTCAACTACTTCTAAACCACGTCGCTTCATTATGAAGGCTAATCACTCCAGTTAGTTATCTATTTGAGTTACATGTAAATCGATCCTCATCGTATTTGTTGATTGATTAGTCAAGCTCCTTAAATCTTTGTAGCTTAGTATATTAGCGATAGCAATTTTCGTAATTGTTTTAGAGTTTGTTGATTATTGATACCAATTTTCTTGTATATTTGTTCTACGCAAAACTCAACAATAATGGTAGTCTTCAAATATTGAACATGTTATATTCAGAATCCTCCAATCCTTATTGCGACCAATAGGGTTTGCAATGAGCACGAAAGCAGCTCCTGATCTTCCATTCTATATTAATCAATAGTATAATGTCGACTTTGAATTTGTATTGCCTCTTTGAAAGAAGCACCTCCTTTTCACTTAACTTTTATTCACTGTATCCTCTAGACTCATGTTCAATGAGTACCTAGTAAATTTTACAATCCTTCTACTGGTGCAGATATTCCTAATTTCTCCTTGACATGAGGATGGGAGATTGACCGAGTGAAGTTGACGATGTCTTTGGAGAAGATATCAAGCCCACCCACTTTATATATCAAGTCCGTGATCTTGCTCATGACTCCTTCGTATCCCCTATTCTTGCGGAAGATTACTCATATGATGCAAAGTTCGCATATACCAATCACTACCAGATTGGCGTGAAAGGAATCAATTATGTATTTTCTTGGATGTTATAACTTAATCTCCTAATTGTATGTCTGATGTCCGCTCTTTCTGTAATACTTGCTCGGATATTACTGTTCCCAGAACTGCATCATTTTTTTTTATTATTATTATTGAAGTACAAATATGTTACTGCATAGACAACCCCACAAAATGCTGTTACATACTCTAGATTAATACTCAGTTTTCATCAGTTGCATATGACTCGACAACAATTGAAGACCAGTCACTTTCCAACAGGGTTCCACGCTATCAATGTATCATCATCATGTCAATTCCCTCCAGAGACTTGTGCAAATACGCCAACTTAATGTTCAGGCCCCCTGCGTTATGCTTACTATTGTCGTCGACCAACTCAGGACTTAACAAATGCACCTCGGTTTATAACATTCCCGTCAATTGAATGTGAACCAGCACGCGTACAATAACCCTTGGCAACAGGAATGACGAACTTGTTCCAGTGGCATTATTTGGAGTCAACAACCAATCTCATCCCTGTTGTGCGTAGCATCTTCAAAACACAATGAGAGTTCCCTTTGATATCAACATAAACCATGGCAACTAATTGTCTCCTGTTGTCAATCGATTCATTCACCCACTAGGCCAGATCTTCCACTAGCGAAAGGATTTGATCTCACTTCGATATTTTCAATAGAACTCCTCCAATTCAACCCTACCGCTCAACCTGGATGATGCCAAATTTATCACCGATTGCTTGTGAAAATATTTTATTCTCTTATAGGTTAGGCTCTGATACCATGTTGTAAAATCAAGATCATCCTATAGAGAATATACATGTGTTGTACTGAAATAGATTACCATTTTTTTTTTGGATCTTTTCACCAGCCATCAATATGCATTTATATCCTTTGAATTGTCATGTCTATGAAGAGCCATGACCATACGTGGCTTATGCTACGTAGGGTCATGACCCTTCATAACCGATTGTTAATATTAACTGCATTGTAACATATACAATTATCAACATATCTTGATATATATATATATATATATATATCCGATCGTAGCTATATCTTCACAATAGCTATATCTGATCGTAGCTATATCTTAACAATAGCACTATATTTTGTGTTCCAAAAGCAGCGATCTCTCTTGCATTTATATTGAGGATGAGGCAAGGAGAGACATGTCCCTTCATGGGACATGTCTATTCATTATTATGTGATTATTATAATGACAATTGATTTTGTAACTACATATATATATGCACATAATATCTTTGAATCATTATTATATTAATATTTCCTAATAGTATTTTAGATATATATCTATATATATATATATATCATATCTCACATAATAAAATATATATATATTCAACAGTCTCATAGGATTTATCCGACAGAAGCTACAAAAGATCAACACTCCCTCTTAGCTAGGGAGGATAAACACAGAATATGATATTACCTCAGCGTAATTCAAGAATGGCATGTTTAAGAATATCTTTGATCAGAAGATATTCACCATTAGATATCATCTCAGGATATCAGGAGTAATGGCCTCAGAATATCAAGTCGCATGATATTCACCAAGTACTCAAAATGTCCATAAGGAATGTGCACACGTATCCTCAATGATACTTACCATAGGAACATTATATTCATGGTCTGTTTAAGGAAATTAATCCACCATTTGAGATATAATCTATCATGATATGCTTAGACATCAACCATATGATATCCACATGATAGAAGGTTAGACTATTGTAAGATCGTCACCTTAATATAGTAACCACAAAGTTATGTAGTAACTCACATGACATCTACCATGCCTCAGCGCAGAGGTTGGAAAAAAAGGATTTCACCTTGAACTTCTCTGACAGAGAAGAACTCATTGAGCAGATATCAATATGTTGATCTTTTCATCCAAGATTGATTATGATGAACTATTAGACTCCCTGTGAATCTGATATCAATCTCCTGAAGCTCCTCGTCCAAAGTTACCTTTGAAGAGTCAGACTCCCTTTGAATCTGATATCAATCTTCTTTTTCCTGCAAGAGCATCCCCAGAAAAGATCAAGGTAAATAGCTCTTATAGTACGTATAGAAATACAAATAAGAGAGAGTCTACAATGAGTGGATAAAGTAATACTCAAGGATAATAAATACTTATCTGCGCATCAACATCCTTGATACAAGTTGCTCCAATGAGGGTCCATATGCAACAATCAGAAAACGTCTACTTATAAGCATTTATCAGCAATATTACTCCAATCAAACTTATCTGATAACCATAATACAACAGCCTCTATATTCCACGATGACTTTGTATCTTACAGTGAACTCTGCCAGTTCCTTCTTATTGATTTCCATTCACATTTGTCTTTACTTCTTGTACGTAGATGATTGTTGGTTGTCCTCTCTGTCCAAATCGACTCTGCACTCCAACAATTTATAACAATTTTTTAATTAAAAAAAAACACTGCAAGTATAAAATGCATGAACGTTAAAAGATTTAAAACCTTTTTTTCCATGCAGTCTCAACATCTAGCACTCTAGAGACTAACTGTGGGCGCACAAGTTTCCCCACCTCAATGTCTCGATTGAGCTTAAGGGATACAATGAAGTGGATTTATAGCAGGCCCATCAATGAATGGAGCCTCTCCAATACTCTTCTTCACAGCAACTAGGACTTGCACAACATCATCAATATGCAACGTAGCGGTAACTTAGTATCTGCAACAGCATAGATTATATCTAGCATGCTAAGATTTTAAGATCGCACCACCATGGATTGTTCACAGCACCTCCAATATAGGTAATTACAGCTCCTTGCACTGCTGTATGATACTGAATGTCGTCCCAAAAGAGGCAGACTCTACCGTTGAATATTGCTCAACTTTGTAACATTTGGCCCCCAGAAATATTAACGTCGACTACTAAAGTGCCAAGATATATACTTGGAGACATGAATATTTCTTTCACCATTCATCACTCTCTACCATGACAAAAGAAGGCCACAAATATTATATATTTCCTTTGCTTGATTTCAATACGGCTCCTTGTACTCTCAAAGCAGATTCTTAACCATATAATAGCAAGTCTCCCAAACAAATACTTATGGCAGATGCATAAATTTTCAAAAGTATCGAGCCAAATTCACATCAATATATTTAACTCGTTCAAGACTTTGGCACATATATTATATCGCCTTCTGATTGGATCAGCCCATATAAATATTAATCGCTAGATTTGAGAAACATATTTCCAGACATGGAACGGGACCCACAATACCACTCAGAAATAATACTTTAATTCTGAAACAGATTTTCAAATCTAACAAATTTGGTACACAAGTGTGACCTCCATTGCGAGTCCACTCCCAAGAAGAAGAACAAGGGTTTCGTCCAGCCTTTCTGAAAAAATCTGCTTAAGGTTTGCATCCTCAGAGATTTAGCCCATGCAGAGCATTAGACAATTCATCGATTTCAAAAAAACACTGAACATTTGCAGCCTGGCTCTGATACCATGTTAAAGTTTGGAATCGGTGCAAATGTGATAGCACTCTATATTTTCTGTGTGTTCCAAATGCAGCAATCTCTTTTGCATTTATATTGAGGATGAGGCAAGGAGAGACACGTCCCTTCATGGGACATGTCTATTCATTATTATGTGATTAATATAATGACAATTGATTTTGTAACTACACACACACACACACACACACACACATATATATCTTTGAATCATTATTATATTGATTTCTCTTAATAGTATTTTAGATATATATCTATGTATATTATGTCTCACATAATAAAATATATATTTATATATTTTTTCAATAGCCTCATAGGATTTATCCGACAGAAGCTACAAAACATCAACAAATATTAAATATATTAGTTTTTCTTTTGAATCATGCAGTTTGTAATTTAGTGGCTGTGAAAAAATCAAAAGCCTAAGTATGGAAACAAGTGACCTGCAATGGCATTGAACTCTTTTGTTCAAGTGTAAGAAAGATTTTGCTGGAAGTTTAACAAAGGAAAAGGGCATTTGATTGTACCTTTTTGACAAAAAAAAAATCTTTGCACTCTTGGTGACTCAAAACTTTTTGAAATTCTAAAGTCTCAACATTTGATTGTATATTTTTGACAAAAAAAACATACTTTAAGTCATCTATTAGTTTTTCTTTTGAATCATGCAGTTTGTAATTTAGTGGCTGTGAAAATATCAAAAGCCTAAGTATGGAAACAAGTGACCTGCAATGGCATTGAACTCTTTTGTACAAGTGTAAGAAAGATTTTGCTGGAAGTTTAACAAAGGAAAAGGGCTTTTGATTGTACCTTTTTGACAAAAAAAATATCTTTGCACTCTTGGTGACTTGGAGCTTTTTGAAATTCTAAAGTCTCAACATTTGATTGTATATTTTTGACAAAAAAAACATACTTTAAGTCATGATTTCACATGTTTCTTATGGTTTATATTTTATAAACGTGACATCTTTTTATAATGATTTCAAATCTATTTTGCAATCTTAAACTATTTTGATAATTTACTGAACATACTAATATTTTAAATAAATTATATAAGGTGAATTTAATGTTGAATTTTTTGCCCTTGCCGAACTTGATCCGAATTTCATAGTAGCTGAACTCAACTCGAATTTGGACCTTGTCACTTAATAGTGTTGGGCCTAAAGGCTCTAGAGCCCCCATGTTGATCACTTTTTTCCCAATACACTTAGGGAATAGTAAACACAAAATGAATGTTGGATGCTATTGCTTCATTTATCAAATCTAATAGATCAGCTAGATCATGGTTCTCTCAAGTTCTCAACTCACCATCACTACTCAGATTCCCTAAAGTACACTCCCTCAACATCATGACTTGGCTCATTCCTATTGGCATGCCTCAGCCCCATTCTGGCAACACGTACCTACTATTTACCATCCGCTCCACAAAACATAGAAGCAAATTCATATTAGAAGTTTCTTTTCTACTATGGGAGCTATAACAGTCTTGGATGTTACAGGTGTCTCTAAACAAAGTGCTTTGATTCCTTCTAAGATATCCTAGCACACTCTCTTCAACCTTGGATATTGCTCATTGAGCATTATTAGATCTCTTGTAGTTACCAATGATGGCTTATATGACTCCTGCATTTCAAATGCAAACAGAGATATTTGATGAGATTTCCTTTTAGTATTCACTAGCACATGCTTTTGGGGCTCTTATTAGCTCTTCATTACTATTTGTATTGCTATTTGTTAGTGGCACAAAGGTTTATTTTATCTTATGCGCTTTAATTTTATTTTGTTTTATTTTTTACTATAGGGTTTCCTTTTACTAGAACTTTCTATTGTAAAATGATATAACCTCTAACCTGGTTTTGGTCATGGGTAGACATTAATATGATTTCTTTATTTCTTTCAAAGACTAGGTTGATACTTCTATTTTTCTTTTCTTTCGAATTTGGAATCTGTTTGAGGAATTTCCAGGTATTCTGAGAAAGAGTGGCCATTGGCTTGATCAGTTGCTCCTAAATTGTATGGAACATAAAAAAAAATTTTGCCAAGAGGTATCCTAAGAACATATATCCATAGTCTTAATTTGAATCAATTCTAACCAGACCCAAATCCAAGCGGTTTTCATGCAACTCAAAAAAATAACGATGAGCAACAGATTCCCAACATCAATATAGAAAAGCTACTTATAAGCATACAAATGTCATGAAATACCTGGAATTCTAGGTGTTTCCTTTATTAACATGAAAAAGATACTGCAGGTTATGAAAATGGATACCAAGAATTGCAACAGGGAACACTGATCCTGAGTTGACAAATTATAGTTGAACAGTTCCATTTCATTCTTCCCACAATGAAAATCAAAATAATTGTGTAAGAACCCCAAATAGGCTCTATGCTGATCACTGTTTGTTTCCCTGAGTGTAATGATTGTTTTTGGTTTGTTTTTGAATGTTTTATGCTGTTTTGGGTTTTTTTGAGTTGACGAAAAGAAAATAC
>MU224729.1:281901-300961 GCA_018584345.1 Thuja plicata | reverse complement strand
AGAGGATGGGACTCCTGAACAAGCCACACTCAGGTTTAAAACAATGTGGTTAAGGGTGGAAAATTTCCTTGAGTTGGTGGCTAAGTGGTGGAGGGAAGCTCCTCCAAGACTAGGTAATAAGGCTTTCCTATTTTTCAAGAAGTTGTAGTATGTGAAGGAAAAGATGAAGATCTAGAATAGAGATGAGTTTAGAAACATATTTGTGGAAAAACTTAAGTTGGAAGAAGAATTGAGTAACCTCAATTCCAAAATTATCACGAATGGGATGGGTGAGGAAGAATATAGGATTGAGAAAGTACTTACTAAGAAATACAAAGAGGTTTTGGCAAGAGAAGAGACTTTCTGGAGGCAGAAATCAAGGGAAACCTGGTTAAGAGAAGGTGATAGGAATACAAAGTTTTTCCATAAATCAGTAAAGTTTTGTAAAGCCCATAATAAGATTTTTTCTGTTGAAAACGTTGAGGGCCTTGTGTTACAAGAAAAGGATGATATTAATAATGTTGCAGTGGAGTTTTTCTCGAGAAGCTTCATGAAGGATACTTTGAGTGGAAATATTGATAGTAATATTCTTGACATTATCCCAAGCAATATTAATGAGGATCAGAACAAACTGTTGATGAAGGAGATCACCTTGGAGGAAGTGAAGAAAGCCTTGTTTAGTATGGGGGAGAGAAAGCCTCGGGTCACGAAGGATTTCCTGCCATCTTTTTTCAAAGAGCATGGAACATTATTCGCAAAAATTTATGGGAAGTGGTAGAGGAATCAAGAGTTGAAGGCTTTATTTTGAAGGACTTTAATAACACTTTTATTACTCTAATACCTAAGAAACAGGATTGTCTCACCTTTGAGGACTATAGACCTATAGCTCTTTGTAACACAGTCTATAAGGTGTTGTCGGGATATTTGAATGTACCAGTTATTATATTAATAAAGTATTATGTTAGTCTCGGTTGTTAGTGACCGAGAGGTTAGATAGTTACGTCACGACGTTTCGGTCGTAGCCCTTCGGGTAGTTTATATACCCTCTCAGAGGATGGACACGGAGATATTATTTGTAGGATCGTTATGATGAAAATGTACTTGCCAGTCTGGAATGATTAATGAAAGTATTTATTATTCTATGATATATTTTGTGTTTATTATATTTCCTGTACTATGTCTATGCAATATTAAGTTTACCCTAGCGGGCAAACACAAGTTTATTACTAAAATCATGGCTAATAGACTAAAAGAGATTTTGCCTAGTATTATCTCTCAAGAACAAAGTGGATTTGCTCCTAATAGATCCATCTTTGAAGGGATTATTATTGCACATTGAGGCCATTCATTCGGTCAAATCTGTAAAATCAAAAAAGATGATGATAAAGGTGGACATCAAGAAGGCATATGATAATGTCAACAGAGAGCTTTTGCTTAATGTTTTTCGAAAGTTTGGGTTCTCTGAAGAGTGGCTGAAATGGGTTGGTAGTTGTATTAATACTCCAAGAATCTCAGTCTTGGTTAATGGCAGCCCTCAAGGTTTTTTTGAAACTTCGAAAAGTATTAGGCAGGGAGACCCGATTTCCCCCTTTCCTTTTATCATATTAGCTGAAGTCCTAGGTAGAATGATTACTCAACAGAGGTGTAATGGCAGTTGGAAAGGGAACAGAGTGGCGGAGGGAATTGATCCTCTATCACATCTCCAATTTGTAGATGATACATATTTGATGGGGGAGGCATGATTGATTAGAGCAACTATCGATAAATATTGTGAAGTTTCTGGACAGAGTTTTAATTGGCAAAAGTCAGAAGTTTACTTCTTTAATACAGAGCTGGGAACTCAAAGATGTATCTGTAGGATTTTGGGTGTCAGATTAGGTAAATTAACAGGTAAATATCTAGGTGTGCCTCTCTTTGTAGGTGCGGGTGGTTCTAATCTTTGGAAGGGGCTTATTGATAATTGCATTTAAAGACTGGAAGGGTGGAAAGGTAAATGGCTTACTTCTGCAGGCTCCTTTTACAATCTGTTATCTCTTCAATTCCCATTTATTCTATGAGTTGTCTCAAAATCCCAAAGAAGGTTGTTAGTTATCTTGAGCAGCGTTTAAGAAAATTCTTTTGGAATGGGTGCAATTCAGAAAACAAAATTCCTCTTATTTCATGCGAAAAGATTTGCAGATCGAAGATGAATGGGGGTGTGGGCATCAGAAATTAGCAGTGGACTAATCTTGCTTTAGGAGCAAAATTAGTTTGGTGTATGTATTCTAACCCAGAGATGCTTTGGGTTAAGATTTTAAAAGCTAAATATCTAGATAGTGAAGAAGATGACACAATAATGACAGTTATAGATCCACCTAAAGGCTCAGTTGTTCGGAATTTCATGATGGAATGTAGGCCTATCATTGCGGATCACATTTCTTGGCTTATTGGTGATGGATAGAAAGCAGCCTTTTGGAAAGACTCATGGAATGGACACCCAAATTTAAAGGATATTGCTATTTATCAAGAGGTTAAAGACTTCTTTGTTAATCTATGGGGGGATAAGGTGAGAGACTATCTTGATGTCAAAGTGACTGCCTTGGGTCAAGAAGTAGGCTGGAAGAGTATTGAGAACCTGGAATTCTCAGAGTTTCAGAAAGAGTTAATGATGAACTTGTTCAAAAGTAGAGTCTACCTTTTCTGGAAAACAGGATAAGCTAATTTGGTGTGCAGCAAAGAGTGGCAACTACTCAGTAAAATTAGGCTATATGTTACAGGCAGCAGAAATCCCAGAGGTGGAGTGGCCCCATAAGCTCTTTTGGGGTAGAGATTGTCTACCGAAAGCAAGCTCCTTTGCATGGGTAGCTACTCACGGGAGAATTCTTACAGGGGAAAGAAGGAAAAGGTATGGATTTAATGGACCTACTAAGTGTGTAATGTATGATATGGTATCGGAGGATGTGAATCATCTACTGGTGCAATGTAGATTTGCGATGGAATGTTGGGAGTCTGTACGACGAAAGTTAGTGTTAAATATGATAGCGTCGATAAGATAAATATATAAATGAGTATATATAATACATATACGAATATATATTAATATATATATATAATAATGATATCTATCATTATATATCCATTAATATATATCCATATACATATTTTAATAATAAATATTCTCATCTTATAACTATCGATTATCATGAGTAATGAATTAATGATCATCGATTATCCTTAGTGATAGATCGATAACCATCGATTATAAATCGATGATCACCGATTTATATATGATTGTCGACTTACAATGAATACCGATTAGTATCGGTTTAAATATAAAAACTGTTATGGTATCACCGATAGTATTATCGGCTTATGTGATATCTATTCAATATCGATTTGTATTAACAGCGACTTGTTTGTTATGAAGAGTCACATCAATGATAAGCTTATCATTTACGTGACTCGTCACATTTGCTTATACATATATGCAAAATGATCATTGGCTGAAACATGTTGTAATCGAACATAGTGTATTAAGCAATCTGCATACAAAAGAATTTAATTAGAAGGTTGTATATTCACAATATATTCATAAACAAATAAAACGGATACAAAAGCTATAATTATCATTTGAATAGAAGTTTGAATTTCATTTACAGTTAGGATGGAGCGGATTTTGTAAAGGAGGTATTCACTAGATGGCCCGTTTTACAGAGAAGATCTACATTATCAGCAGTGTGGCATATCTCTCCATCCATTGTAGTATGGGAGATTTCGAAGGAGAGAAACCGGAGACTATTCCAAGATAAGACAAAAACTATTGATAGAATTAAGGAGCGAATAAATTCATCAATTGAGGAGGTGTTAATTGCCTCTACTACACATTTAAATTCAAATCTCCCTTTTACTTCTGAGGATAAAAGGATTCAAACTGAACTGTTGGGGGTTAAAATCAGATTTGTGAATAAAGGTTTGCCCAATATGAGTAAAATAGCGAGAAGTAAAATTGTCTATTGGGAAAAAACCGGAAAATGGATGGTGGAAAGTGAGCTTCGATGGAGAAGCCATAGGAAACCCGGGACCGTCTGGAGCAGGGCTTATTGTAAGAGATTGGCTTGGGAATGTTATTGCATGTACAACACAGAAGTTAAAGGATGGAACCAATAATATGGCAGAAGCAAAAGCTGCTTTACTTGCCATCAAGGTTGGGAAGAAGTTGAATTTAAAACAGATATTTTTAGAAGGTGACTCAGATTATTATGCAAGCTTTACAGAAAGAAGGCATTGTAGCATGGCACCTTCAGGATGTTATTAGCTCTATACTGGAGGAATTGAAATTTTTTGAGGTATTCAAAATTGGACATATAAGGTGAAGTGGAAATGAAGAGGCGGATGTGCTGTCAAAGTGGGCATTTTCCTTTGAGAATGATGATGATTTGAGCCTGGAGTTTTTTTTTTTTAAAACAAAATAATTTTAAAATTAAAATCTAAGTTTTAGTTAGTTAGTTTTGATATGATTGTTGGATAACCGTGTTGTTTCCCTCATTCGTGTGAATGGGCGGAAATGTCTTTTCTTGATATCTTTAGTCTTTAATTATTGTTTTAAAAGCCTCCTGAATCCAAATGCGATGGGTTGCACGAGGAAAGTTGCAGGTAGTATTAATGATGATGACAGTGCAATGATCATTCCATTCATTCATGCGGAAGTGACCCAAGCCAGTCGACGAGGTGTTAAGAGCGGTTTTAAATAGTGGTTCCAATAAATTCTTGTCATAAGTTTCTTCAAGGCTTTCCATTTCCAATCCGTAGTTCTGTCAAAGAGTAGAGAGTTGAAGGGTGTTGCGATGGAGGCCTCATTTTCTGTCGACACAGACAAGCAGCAAAAAAGTTTCAAAGGCCCAGTTAGCAAGGAAAGAATGAAAGGTCTGCTAAAAATTAAGGACCAGGAGGTGGTCGAAGTGGCATTGGCAGTTTTGGGTGACCAATTCCAAGACAGGAAGGTTAAACGCAGAGTTAATCTGGATGTGATTTCAATGATGTAAAATTCCCAAACTACCGGAAACTATTCTCATAAATAAACCTCAGGGAAACATTGCAAAAAGTCCAAGAACAATTTGTGACTGGATTATACCATTGACCATCCAGATATTTATGTAAAACCATTTCAACTAACTCCATACAACCAAAATTTAATGAATGAATTCATGTAATAATCCATTCTAATTTCAGAATTAAGAATGCAATCTATAGTGGAAGAATACCTTCATTCGATTATAATGCTGAAATTATATGTGCACCTAAATCTGTCTTGCAGCGGTCAAACATAGCCTCTATGTCTTTTACTGGAGACTTTATGCGCTTTGGTGTAATGTATTATCCCACAGCGTATGAATTCTATGTATAGTTGTTGTAACCGTCAAACTTTGTGTCTTCCGTCGATCATTATATACAGATATATAGGTAGACGCCAGCTATTCATCTCGATTCAGTTCAGTTTCCATTCATTGTCTTGCACAGGGCCCGTCCAAAGTAGAACAGACTGCTCCATGACCCGTGTCCTCCTTGCCCGACCCGACACCTTGTATGCTCAATGCTTTCAGGCGAGAATACCACCAATTCTGTTCAACGTCCGTGGAAAGTGATTACGGATTAATGTCGAGTCACTAGTAATTTCCAGATACGACCAAATTCCTTTTGTCTTCATATAGGTTTTACGTGGACGTTTGCTGTAATGTTCCGATTCCCACTTCTTGTCTTGACTTGTTGCTGAACACTTCGTAATGATGTGTACCACTCCCACGAAGCCTAGATGCCAGTGCTAGATGACCCAACTTCACGCCAGGGAACCGCTATGACGTTTGTCTTCGCTGTGACTATTCTATAGTCGGATTGTCTCCTCACAAGACGTCTTCTATTACCCTCTATAACTCCACTAGGCCAGACCAAATCTGACGAAAGGAATTGTTATTTTCTTCACACACGTTCAGTTTCAAAGATCTCCAAAATGTCTTCCAGCCTGCCATCCTTCTCTCGACAATCCATTATAAGGGAAACAACTCCCGTAATGTAACTTCTTCGATATTATAACTAATAATTAAATATTAATTATTAATTATTTAAAATTAGTAAATAATTACCAATATTTAAATAATTAATATTATTAGTTTAATATCATAAATCTTGAAATCCGGGACATTACAAATGATCATTGCTTGGGCATTGAAAGCAGGAGAAGACACGGTGATGGTGGAGAGAATAATTCGAGCAATGCTTGAAGAGGAGATGTTAGGAGGCCTGCAATCCATTTTTGAATGGGTCGTCCCTAGCATTGGCATGAACTACTCCGAATGCTTTGAGGATGAGGATGAAGGCAGAATCTACGGTTTTGTGTCTTTTCTGAGGTGGTGGGGAAAGGTGGATAAAGGGGATTATCGTGCAAAGATGTTTAGGGCTTCGGAGAAGTTCAAAGAGAAAGTTTTGGAGCATGAGGAAATCGTGGCAGCTAGGAGGGTCTTCAATGTCACCATCCAAAGGTGGATGAGGGGAAAAAGCGGATGCAAATAAAGATGCTAAACCCCAGGTGAATTTTGAATTTTGCAGAGCAATTTGATGAAAAAAGGTTTCCGTAAATTGTTCTAGTAAGATAGTATGATATGAAAGATAATGTTGTAAGGAGAAAACCCAAATTTTGGAACTCTGGAGCCGCAATGTTAGTCAGGGATGGATATCTAAGTAGGTTTTTGAAGGAGCATAAGATGGGATTGGCAAAGATGGTCGAAATTTTGAATCATTCACTGATGTGTGCAGGGGAAGAGGCTAAGTGCAGAAGAAGCCGATGAATGGATGATATGCTTTCTATACAATTTTTGTTTTAGTTGCAGCTGCTCCGTCACTTCTGCAATGTTTGATTTTTTAGATGACAGTCAAATTTGCTGCCGGTTATGTCTTGAGATCTTTAGTTTTTCTTATCAGATGTTATTATGTACACACTTGAAATGTATTTACTTGCTTTATATTAATAAAATATTATTGTTACCGACCCAAAAAAAAATGTAAGTGCATTATTATTATTATAATTAAAGAATATTTATATTCTTGTGTGTGTAATTATATTATTAAATAATGCATATTTCTTTATGAGAGGATACATATTATTGGAAAACATATTTATTGAGTTATTCATTAGTTTTGGAATTTTAGAGGGAGATTTGGTTGCATTTTTTAGGAAGGCTTTTTCCATTGATTTGTGAGGAGATTAATTATTCCTTTTCAATTTAATTTATTGATGGATTTTATTATTACTCAATCCTTAGTTTTGTGAGACGAAAGTATTTATTCTTTGAGGATATTATTTTAGGGTTGCTAATTTAATATTTTTGTTTTATTTCTTTTTGGGTCTTTTTGAGTGGAGTTTTACTCTTCTTCTCGTACATGTTTTGGAAGGTTTTTGGCGACCATTTTTCTAAGTTATTAAATGGGGTTTTGCATATTTTTTTGTTTGGGGATGTTTTTCTTTGGATGGAAGAAGGGAGGATTAAATTCTAGAGATTTTTTTTGGAGAAGTTGGAATTTGATGTTTGAGAGTTTGATTATTTTGTGAGGATTGAGAGGGAGTCTGTGAAACTTGTTGAACTTCTTGGCTTAGTCTTGGATTTTTCTTGGCTTTGATTGTTGGTGATTTTTCCGGAGGTTCATTGTTGTGCATTGGGGATCACATCAGTTCTTCTTTCTTTCTCCTTTATTCACCTTTGATCTTCGTAGGTTTTGAGGTAGGGATTGAATCCCTCTTATATTTGGGCATGATTTTCAAAATATATTGAGGTTAGAATACCATAATGAATATGTACTATGTATTGAGAATCTGAAAGTGTTAGTTTAAATTCATACTTTTACCTTGTTTTCTTTCAATTTTTCTATGAACTGTTTTTAGAGAAACATTGTTTATTTTTTGTTATAGGGTTTAGGGGTTGATTTGATTGGGTTCCTGGAAGAAATCAAGGAGATCTCAAATGGGTCTCTGCCTGATTTTGTTTCCAAAGCCAAATGGATGCCCAATTTATAGCCCCAAGTTCTGGCAGTCACATGTGTTGCATAGTCTCTAAAGTACCAGTCAATTGTGTTGCAGGATCTTCAATCGTGTTGAATGCCTGTCAGTTGCATTGAATGCTTGACAGTTGCATTGTTTGCTTCCAAGATTAGGGTTTTGACCTATTTTGATGCTTAAGGGCATACTAGAGGCTTAGGAATATGATGTACTGTTTGTTTTATCACTCTTTTGTGTTGTATGATCAAACTGATGTTGGTTTTATGGTTCACATGCATCATGATTTTGTTTTGTAATTGTATATTCAAATATGCTCTTATTTTTTAGGGTTTAGGTCTTGCCTATGTGAGAGGCATGTAAAAGGGGTTCCTAAACCAGATTGTTATGATATTATTTGTTGTTAAAAATGCTTAATTATATGATTCATGTTTTCATGATTGGCTTATGCCCTTGTTTTATTGCTTTGAGCATTAAGGGGTATGATATCTAGGTGCATAGTGGGGAAGTGGCTTTAATGGGGCTCCTGAGAGACCGTCCAAGGTAACCCAAGATGGAGGCTATATGATGACACTCTTCTTGCATGTATTCTAGATTCCCCTCCATTGGATTTGTGGTTTCCTCTGCTAGTTGTTAGCCTTTGCATTGTTTTGTATGAGTTTGTAATGTCCCGGATTTGTATTTACATTAATAATATTAATTATTTAAATATTGGTAATATTAAATAATTAATAATTAATTTATTAAGTATTAGTTATTAGTTATTATCCTGAAGACGTTCCACTACGGGAATCCTTTCCCTTATAATGGGATTGTCGGGAGAAGGATGTGCGGCTTGAATATTATGTGAAAGTGACTGCAGAAGCAGACAAAATTCTACTCCTTTCGTCATATGGTGTGATCTGGCCTAGTGGATTTAGCGGTGGCAGAGGACGAATAAGACGTCAGGGATGAGGGATTATCGGTGACAAATGGAAGAGCCGGGTTGAGTTACGACTCATGAAGTATTTCATTCATCCGCAAGGGACACGGCTTGACAGAATACGACGTCAATTT
This sequence comes from Thuja plicata, assembly GCA_018584345.1. Taxonomy (NCBI): domain Eukaryota; kingdom Viridiplantae; phylum Streptophyta; class Pinopsida; order Cupressales; family Cupressaceae; genus Thuja; species Thuja plicata. The sequence goes on along the minus strand of MU224729.1, from coordinate 291,906 downwards.
GGACTAAACGACAAAGACAGGGGATTGGCAGTATACGGTGGAAGTTCTTGGATAAACGACAGGGAGTGTCGCGTTGCTTAACTGGTAAGCACGTCCGCTTCCGCTTGGGTGCTAGCGTGAGTTGTTTGCTGTGTCTGGAAGACACGTCCGCGTGGAAGCTAGCGGGAGACTATTTTGGTTGTTAGCGGCAGATAGAAACGTCGGAATATGGATCGACAACTACCAACACATTTCGCTCTCAGTGTTTATCCGTTACAATAAGCAGAGACAAAGTGACGGATTTGAGGCTAAAACATACGGACTTCCAGCGAGTCAGATGGTTAAGGCCCGAGTGTCATTTAACTGCCCAGAACACCATATTCCAAACACAGGTGCCCAAAGATAATTCCAAAATTCAATATTACGTACATTTTCAACTTCATATATCTCAAAAGTACATTTAATGATTATAGTAGCGTGAAGTTGGATAATAGCAATTTATCAATGATTTATAGTGGCGGTATTTGTTCATTTCCAATAGAAGAGTGTTTGTTTGTGCATCTATTTATCTGTGTTCATGTGGCTTAAATATAATCAAAACATAGAACAGTGAGTTTGTATTGTGAAAACTACATCAATATTTTGGGGAATTTTACAGAGTTCTTGCCTTGCCTTTGTATCTTTAGAGTTTGGTTTCATTTTTGTTCTTGTTTTGGCTTTCTTGTGTGTGAGGCCTTGTGTCTATCTCCTTAGCACGATGGGGTGGGCCTCAAGGTTCCACATGGTAGGGTGGCAGTGATTCTTCCTCCAACGAGGTTTGGTGGATTTGTTTGTGTGTGAATGGATTCTACTTGATGTTCTTTATTCTTGTAGCATGAAAGACTTCATTCGTATATGTACTATCTTATGTATTATTGATTTCTTATACTTTGATGTTGTATTTGGATACTTCAAGAGAGAGATGAAGTTATTAAAATCATGTCAGATGTATTTGAGGTTAGGGTTGATGTAATTGTAGACATGTTGATGAAATTGTAATCATGTTAATGATGGTATATGAAATAATAGAATAGAATAGATGATATTTTATGTTACCATTGCTTGGGATTCTATGTTGTAAGAACTATGTTCAAAAAACGAATTAGGAATATTTGGAATTGATGTTTAAAATGAACCTAGTAATAGTATTAATAATGTTCATGATTAAAGGAATGAAATTCTTTATGGTTCCAATATAAGTTACTGGGTGCGCAGGTTTGAGGCTCGGATGCAGAGTCGGATGCGTCCGGAGCCGAATGTTGTGCGGGATGCTCTGTGGTGTGCACAGGGAGCACTTTTGCTCCCTGTGGATGCGCTGTGGTGCGCAGTCTGAATAGCCATACTGCATGGAATAGACATTCCTGTCACGGCAATAAAGCAATTGTATTTTTTCTACTGATGTTCTTCAAAGGTTTTGCAATCAAATATTATTCACACCAACTATATATAAGAACATTGGGCCAAACAATAATATATGCTTGAGGTTGCCGATAACATTCAAGACTTTAATAGTCTTGAAATATAATCGCCTGGTAAATATATATGTGTGCAGCCATATTCTTCTCACGACAATAATAATAATTAATCTCCGTTGAAATATAGCCTTCCAAATCTTAACAGAGGACCACAATATTTCGCATGAAATAGATTTCTCGGGCCCCACTATAAAGAACATGGCTCTGCTATTTATTTTATCATGTGACGAAAATAAAGATTATTCCTCCAAACGATTTAATTCTATATATATAAAGATTATGGCTCATACTACATCACTATCAAATGATTTAATTTTGTATGTCTTGCATTTTTTTGTATATATATATAAATTTATAATATTCTTTTTTAATATATATATATATAAACGTACCCAAACGCACCCAAAACCAAAAAAAAATCACATACCCACGTACCGGGTTCTTGTACCCACATCCGCATCTGCACCCGAACCGGTAAGTTAGGTTCAGTTAGTAGATGTGTTGCCTAGTAGCGACATTAGGGAACAATAGAGGACATAGGCTAGAGATAAAGGTTATCTTCTCTTTATGTTCATAATCAATATAATTGTGAAATGTTATTCTATATTTATTCTGCATTCATAATATATGAATGAAATCATAATTGTTAGATTAAGATGTAATTGTACTATTTAAAAAAAAAAATTGTCTTTTTTTATAGTTTAGTTGTCGTCCTCTCAAGTTCCTTGGCGGGGCGTTACACACCAACTCCTCATTCACTTAGAGGTACTAACCCCTCATTCAACCTTCCACTTTATTAATGTTGCTTCTACAACGGATGATGGATAACCTTTTCCTCCACAAACTCTCTTCTTCAAACAGCTGTTGTGGTGACAATAAATCTGCGACAACTAATTACAGTCTCCTCATAAATCTTTTATAAATCTGCCAAACTATTTCTTACAAATATTTCTTCAACATGCTTCATGATGCTGCTCCAAACTCTTCTTTATCTCTGCATGAAATCCTTTTCAAAATTCTTCACTAATGGCTCCTCATTGATTTGTATATATACTTGATCCTCTTCCTTATTCAGCACATACTCTTCTTGGGATCTTACTTTCTTTTAAATCTTAATAACGTCATGAAAGGATGCAACTTTTCAAAAGCATACACCCATTCGAATGGTCATGTCTCTAACAAATTTGTCTTGATTCCTTACAATTAAATTAGCAAATGATTTTCTTTAAATTTTGCTTTTCATGATATTTTCTTTGAATACACTTCCCTTTTTGTCATCAAATCTGATTCTTCATGATCTGCTTAATGCTTCACAGCTTCTACCTTTTCATATGATATTATACTTAGGAACTTTATCACTCACACACTCCTCTCTCCATACAATTCACAAGTCACACACTCTCCATGTTTCTATCTTGTTTCATTTAATACCTTAAAAACTCTTTGAAAAGATACCTCTCACAAGAGAGATACCTTTTGATCTATTTTTGTTTTAACAAACAAACTGTATCTCTTCAATAATTGCACCACTTTGTTAATGAGCTAGTTTGCACATTAAATTTGTTTGCATTCTTTACAAGTCACACCTCTTAAACTGCTCGTTAATCTCTTATTGCTGATCGTTGCTTTTGGTAATTATTACTTTCAACAAAACGCTACATTTATTATTGCCTTCATAATATACTCAATGTTCTTCAATAATGCAAATCGCTTGTTAAGACATAATCTTATCACTTCTTTGTTCTTCCCAGCATAAAAATGGATTGCTGTTCTTGATTATGTCTTTTCTTGGACATTGATCAGAAATTTGTTTGCCACATAATAGTTACGTTTCTTGTCAATGTATTGCTGTTCAAAAATTGTTTGAAGTTGCTTCCGACTTTTTTTTATTATTATTAGCCAGCACATGTATATTATATTTGTTGCCAATCATTTTACATACCTTGCAAACCTCCACGCATTATGAATTCGGCCCTGTAGATGCTGCTATAAAGTGTTCTGTGTGTGAAACGAATTGCTTGCAAATTGATGTTCTTTGACATTAAGGATCACTGCCTTAGTGGTTATTAAACTGTCTTAATCATTGCTTTCTCCATCGACCTCAAACCTTTTACCTCAGGCTCTTAAAACCCATTGATACGCTGCCACTTATTTTTCTATTTTAAATTTTTAACTTGAACAGACTTTTGTTCATCAAAGCAATCACCTTGAATGGACTTCTCATTTTTCCTTTGACATTGATGACACTAAATCCAAAAACCTCAACTAAACATCTTTGATATTAACGACAATATGCTTTAACAATCTTATACATACTTGTTTGACAATAATGATAAGAACAAATCCCTTTAACATCAATGACAGTATTTCCAACAATCTCCTCCTTTGTCATTCTCCTTTGTCATTGATGGCAACATAAATCTTCTAACTCTCCCCCATTCAATTTCTCACCAAATGGGTTATGTGAAACACTTAATCATATAGTGATATCCAAAGCAGAAAATATACTTCTCCCCTTGTCGAAGATTCTCCAATGCTCCCATTGCTCTTATGCTCATCATTCTGGGGTAATTTGCTTCTTTTATAGTTGTTCAAAGAGATTGAATCATCTCCTTGAGTTTTACAAGTTGGAAACTTAGCTATTCCATAACTGTCTTATGCATGTTCAACCCTTCCTTCTATGCCTGTTAGATGAAAATCATCCTTATGATTTCTTTGTGTGAGTCTTCTCACCTTCTCTTTCTTGTGTTTTCTTGATTGTTGCAGCGGAATAAACTATACACAATCAAAACCAGAAGCAGCAACACTAACTATTATGGATTGTGGAAAACTAATACATTTAATTCTCTTTTATTTTTTTGTGCTATCCTCTTGTATAAGAACTCTTTCTTCTTTTATTTGCTCTCAACTTTGGGCTCTTTATAAATCTGGAATATCTCTAGCTACTCAGATGGTAACTCTTCTATTCAATTTCTCAAGACATTCTCTGTTTCCAAGTATTGATTTTATTGAAGCTTTCCAATTTTATTACTTTCAAAGCAATATACTCCTCTCTATTGCTATTATTCGCAATAGATTTGGATTGTTCATGTGATACTTTGACTCCCTTGATCTTTGATACAATTGCTCTTTTTATGCTTAGGTTTCTCTTGGAGATTTCTCTTGTAACTCTTGACATCAATGCCATCATTTTTTCTTTGTTGTTACTTTCATCCTTTGACATTTATGATGAAGGAATGTCATCATACTTTTGTCCATGTCTTCTATGGCATCATCACATCAATAGGAACTCCTTTAATGTGAAGTTGAATGTAAGCATCCAACCTTCTTCTATCAAATTTCTTTTTGTTTTGCCAAAACATGCTTGTCAAATGTAAATATACAAGCATACTTCTTTGGATCCAACAATGACTTCTCTTTCTTTAATATTCTATGAGACTTCATTTTTGGGTTGACTTTTCCACAAAGCTGAAAGACAGTGCAATGATAAGCTCCCCCTAAATTCATGCTTCTTCAAACTTGTGCACATACATAATGCATAATCATCGATTCATCTTTTTCATTCTTCTCATATTCTTGGTCTTGTTTCCTTCTCCATACCATAGTAGGTCTTCCTTTTGGTTTGTTTATGGTGTCCTTCATCTTGCACTCTCTTGGTGGTTTCACAAAACCACTTCTGCAAAAAACATGCTGTGTCCATAGTTATTACACTTGTAACATGTAACATTATAATTCACTTGAGGAGGATATGAATTATAGATTCGACTTGTCCACCCATGATGATTTCTATTTTTGATCCATCTATCATATCTCACTTGTTTTCTACATTCTCTTGCCTTATGTCCAAAGTGATTGCATGAGTAGAAATAAGCATATAAGGTACTTTTGATCCTGTTAAATGAACGTATCTGGGAGGGAATTTTCTTTTGAACCTGTCCCTATTGTCCTTTGGAAGATTGCTTGAATTTTGTGGGACTTGACTCTTCTTGTTGTCTTCATTTTTTATAGGGTTTATCAAGACTTTAACATATCTTTTGTAATGTCCCCATTTTGGCTAACTCGGAAAGCCAGGACAATTCCTCCAACTTCTCACACTTACTCTATCAGATACTTTCACTTAGACTAAGTAATGAAGATGATATGAGATATCAACTGCTATTTTTTATGTAAACAATATAAATATATGCAAATGATATGGATATCAGTATATTAATAGCAATGTCTGATATAAACAATAAGAATATTTAATCGATAATGTTGCTTTCAACAATGGTTGCAATATCTGATTGACAATTTATCTATGCAACAATAGATTGAATTCCTTTCAGCAATGGCTGCAATATCTGATATGAAAATGTTAATATGCAACTTATATATTTATCGCTAGAAGCGATATGTGCTATTTCAGATTATCGATATGATGCTTGCACTCAACAATGGATGTCGTGTCTGATGTATAATCTTTAATTTCTGCAATCCTTTAAACGTTGTCTCTGATCTGCGGTCTATATGCTTGCACCAATAATGCCAATCGGCAATTCGCTCTAAACAGAGCAGATCCAACATGGATAAATAAATAAGAGAAAAGTATTCGATGATGTGAATGGAGAAAGATCTCATTTTTATATCTCCAAAACTGAATGTATGGCATCCTTTGATAATTAATAAGACATGTCTCTTCATAATCGAACTCTTCCATAACTATTAGTTTACAAAGAATACCAATTATATTTCATATTATGATTGCTTCATAAATGATATTAAGTATCGCTGTCTTGTCTATGTTGTCTCCTCCTTTGGTCTTGACCGCACCTTATTATGCTAGTAGTTCTTCTTACTCAAGTCATACCTGTTGATGTGAGTTCTATGACCACTTCAACATGCAGGAAAAAACAATTAATACAAGAAGATGAAACACAAAATATCTAATCCTCTATTGAATAAGGAAGCGATGCTAAACAATGTATATGATTGTGTGATCAACTAAGACAAACCTCAAGGTTCCTTCTTATTGTGGACTTAACTCAGTTTTGTGATGTGATTTGTTGTTAATCACTTGGGGACTTACGTTGTTCATTCAATGGACTCCATCTTTACAAATACGAACGATATGGCAATTTGAGCTCATCAACTACATCTGATCAAACAAACTGCAAATAGGAATGGGTTGAGAAATCTAATCTAATTCTAACAATGCAAGAGATCATTAATGATGGGGTGAAACTTTAACCAATCCTTGCTTCACCAAACCAACTAAGCAAAGGAGGGTGCTTGCTTCTATGGATACGGATATGATTTTCATATTGTCAACACATTCAAATACCCAATGATGGCACAATTTAAATGAACGTTTCCAAATAAAGTTAGAAGGTCTAAGTGACCCCCCAGAAGATATTCTTATCACCCCTAAGAGAGATCGTAGATGAACTTATTTCTCTCAATGAAGGGTTTTGTGAATATATCTACAACCTGATCTGTTGTAGGACAGTAATGCAAATCAATGACCTGCTCTTCAATCAACTCCCTGAGATAATGCATATGGATCTCAACGTGTTTGGTTCGTTGATGATGAATTGGGTTCTTCAAGATCTGGATGGCACTTTGGTTGTCACGGTAGATGACTGGTGGCTTTTGAAAAGTGATGCTAAGTTCAATGAGGATATTTTGAAGCCAAATAGCCTCGGTGGCAGCATTAACAACTTCTCGATATTCAGCCTCAGTCGAAGAAAGAGCAATGGCATGTTGCTTCTTTCTCTGCCAACAAATTGGGACCAAAACCAAGGTGAAGACTATAGCCATACGTGGACTTGCGATCATCAAGATCACCAGCCCAATCAGAATCAGTGTATTCAATCAAGTCTGAACTGGTGCATGTTGCATAGTGAATCCCATAACTATGAGTGCCCTGTATGTAGTGCAAGATGCCTGTAGCAACCTTCCAATGAAGCTCATGTGGCTCCCTTATGAAGCGTGAAACAATGTTGACTGCAAATGAAATGTCAGGTCGAGTGTGAGTTAGGTAGATGAGGCTACAAACAAGTTGACAATACAAAGTGGCATCAACCAGTGGTGTAGAACACTTTGCCTCAAGCCTAACTCTAGATAGAAAGAGAGTTTGTGCACGCTTAAAATCAGCCAAGTGAAAACAAGCCAAAAGATCAAGAGCATACTTGGGTTGCACAAGAAAGATTCCAGAAGAACTCTGAGTGATCTCAATCCCAAGAAAATAGTGCAAGAGACCTAAGTCGGTCATGGAAAACTGATTGTGCAAAGAGGCCTTGACACTCGCAATGATGGATGAAATGCTCCTAGTGACAATCAAATCATCAACATAGAGAGCCAAGAAAAGAAGAGCATCGTCCTGGCTCAAAATGTAGACATTCGAATCGGAGTGGGCATCTAGAGAACCCAACAGAGAGAAGAAAGGAGTCCATCTTGGCATACCAAGCCCGAGGGGCTTGTTTGAGGCCATAGAGAGAATTCCTCAATCTGCAAACCAATGACGAATCTTGAATAAATCCCTGTGATTGCTGCACGTAAATCTCCTCATGTAGATATCCATGAATAAATGCACTCTTCACATCAATTTGATGTACAACCCAACCTTGAGTTGCAGCAATAGCAAGTAACAAATTAATGGAGTTCATCTTGGCTATGGGGACAAAGGTCTCGGTGTAGTCAATACCAAGAACTTGAAAGAACCCTTTGGCCACAAGTTGTGCTTTGAACTTGTCAACTTATTCATCCGCTGCAAATTTAGTTCAATAGATCCACTTACACCAAGCCAATTTTCTTCCCTTAGGAAGTTGAACAAGATCCAATGTTTTGTTTTGAATTAAGGAGCTGTACTCTTCCTCCATTGCTAAATCCCATTCAGCAATACCTAATGCTTCATGAAATGTTTTGGATCTAAAGTTGTGGCAATGAAAGAATGTGGAATGTCCTAATATTGTGACCGAGTCCTCCGACTATCTGAGGGATCCCCAACAAGTGTGCTTGCGGACTCAAGTATCTGACAAGCCTAGAGTGGCCTATGTGGAGATGGAGGAAAAACCTCATCCTCATAATCTAAATTCTAAACTTTGCAAAGAGGAAGAGGAAGCCTTGTCATCAACTTTACGAGTAGAGGCATCTAGAGAAATATCATCTTAGTCACTATTTGATTCCACAATGGAGGAATATGAGAGGAAGAGTGAGCAAAGCTTTCCTCAAATTGCACAATTCGTTCAATGAAGAGCTCATGTGTGTCAGGGTCCATAAGTCAAACACCACCAGGATAACCAACAAAGATACAACAAAAGATCAGGTTTTATGACATACAGGTTTCAAAAACAGTTTTCAATGGCATACAGGTTATATCAACTATTAATCTCGTATTAGTTGTCTACCAAATCAATGTCATTCTAGGAATGGATAAAAGAATTGATCCAACGGGCCATGAAAGAAGAAAAATTTGAATAATTGAATAGGCAGAGTTTGAACCACAACTTCTTATCCAAACCAACAAATATGGAAATTATTTACCATTACTTAGCATGCCAATACATTACACCAATGTATGGTGGCCATATATGTTGTTTTGAATAATATTTATAAATTAAAGTACGTTTATGTATTGAGTTTGATATTTGAATTATATTGTAATGGACTTTCTATAATTATAAATGTACTTCTCATTTATAGTAATATTTACTCAGCAGAATGAGTTTATGTTCTAGGTAAATTTTCAAATTCAAAAAAAAATTCTATATATAAAACGAGTCATAAGTTAAGTCAATGAATTATTTAGATATTTCTTAAAAAAATTATAATAGAGGTTATATTCATCAACCTACTATTGTGTTGTAAACACACATGCCCATTTCATATGGGGACACCTCTCTTTTTTCTCTTGCTAGCTTAATTTGTTGTGAGCGTTTGTTAGTTTTTCTTAGCTTGGGAATATTTTGGTCTCTTAGTCTCCTAGCAGTTTGTTGATGTTAGTTTTGTACCACTACATAACATATAGGAATCGAATACTTGATACAGGATATCAAACACTCAACCCTCTCTTGAAAAGTAATTACTCATGAAGGACATGAGAAAACTCCAAGGTTCCTTACACCCGTGGATACTAACTCAGTTATATTAATGTGATTTGTTGGTTAATCACGTAGGCGGGCTTACGTTGTTCATTCAAGGATGCCAAATTCTCACTATGATGATGATGGGATCTAGCTTTGCAATGTATACTCAATGGATCTATCTCCTTAATTTATATCACTTCCAACTTTTCTCATCAAAACTCTCACTACTAAACTACTCACTGCTTTGCTACTACTCCTATGAATGAAGAAATTAGCAAATGGACGGGGATCAAACCTAATAAAAGCTTGCCAGCGGCGCCCTCCATAGATGCAATGATTCAAGGGAAATTCTTAGAATTTTCACACTAACACCTATCTTCCAACCCAACTTGAAGTACAAGCGGAAAGATGAAATGCAAGTAGAACTTGGGAGCGATTGGACTAGA
>MU224729.1:237780-266275 GCA_018584345.1 Thuja plicata | reverse complement strand
TCAGCCATCAGCATTCCACATGAGGATGCGATTTTGTACCCTATTTGCATTTATATATATCTAGATCAGCTTGTTTGGTTTGTTTACTCATTTACTGACTCATTAGATGCATCTGCTTATTGAATTTGCAAAAAAAAAGAATTTTTAATTAAATTTAAGCAAGTTTTTAAGTTCCCGATATTTTCCCAATAAGTTTTCGACTTATCTCCGATATTTTCCGATATTTTTTTTTTTGCCCTCGGCGATAAGTTGTCGATACCGATATTTTGAACTATGCAATAGACCCTTTGCCAAAAATGCTCCAAATACCAGATTTTTGGCTTGATATGGATAATGAAAAATTTGAATCTATGGCAGAACTGGAAAGGTGAAGGAGCATTGCATTCCTATGTAAACCTGTAAGAACAAATAGAATCTAACTAGAGGAAGTTCCGGGTTAAGGATATAATGCTTCCTTCCTAAGGAATTTTTCACAATGTCTCTCGCACTTTGAGAAGATCTACAATGAAGCCATAAGCATATTTGGTTATTCAATCATGATAAGATGCCTTCAAATAGGGTCCGCCCTTAAAATGAGATGTCTATAATGAAAGTTCAGGTCAACTTGTATGATGGCCTTCCACCCATTTTTTTGTCTTTTGATGCTTTGAAAGGTACAAGGATTAATTCAACACCTTCATTTCTTTGAGTGAAGTTCCAAAACAAAATACTTTTCAGAGGTTTGCACTTCTTTGTGTGTTTTTAGATGGACACACCTAAACCTCTGATTTGAAATTGAACCAGGAGAAGGAGATCTCAGTTGCTACACAAAAAGATCTTAGTCGTTGCACAAGGTCTTATTTGTTGCACAGGTATCTCTTTGCTGTGTAAAATGTTCTTTTGAATCGTGACCATGGAAGTAGTCTTTTGTGCCACAATAAATAAATAGCAGGTATATGTGTGGAGAAAAGTTTTGGTAGGTAATCACGGCAGTGCTCTAAAACATCACTATGAGATTTGTGGAAACAAAGAGCAATTTCATTACTTGTTGCATGCTTGTTTTGGTGTTGACGATGTGTTGAAAGTTATTTTAGGCTAGGGAGGTGAGATGAGAGAAATTCGTGTCAATCTTATGGGTAACAATCACTTGGTTTTCTCTATTGGCAGCCATAAAAGATCAAATGCAGATCAATTAGGGTTCTTCTGAGAATGTTCGGACAGTTGGACAGTTATGCAAGGCTGATCATTCCCATTCTAGGGCAATCAATCCACCTCCCATCGTTGCAAGGCCAGAGAGGAATGAAGGGCAATCAAAGACTCAGTGTGCGGATTGTGTTAGCAGAGTAATCATTCTCATTGTGTGGAGGAAGATATTTTTCAGGGTTCTTCTGCACAGCAGAAGCAAAGAAGTGATAAGGAGATATATTATTGTTGTGCAAACTCAAACGACCATTTTAATGGCCGAATTCTCTGTGTGATAACTAAATAGTGAATGGTATGCTACAGCTACAAGTATATGATTTCTAGAGATTTTCTACCCTTTTTGGGTTTTCTCCAGATGAACTATTGTGTTATGTGACTGTGCTTGTACCCTATTTTGATAATTGGTATACCTATTAAATTTTAGTTTTACACACATTAAACATTGCTATGGGTGTGAGAAAAGCTATTGGGCAGTTTGTTAAGAGTGCAGAATTAGTGCTAACACAGAAAAACATTAATGATGTAGCATTGATTGACTACAATCATCAATCCAATGATTTATGGATCAGGTGTTATCAGAGCTGCAAGAATCTAGATGTTGCATAGGATTGTGGACATTTATGCCATTTAGTGTTAATGTTTAGTAGCTAGATCAGATTCTAGCTCTCATTATTTTAATTAGGAAAATTAAAATAATGAATTAATTAATTTAAATACATTAATTATTTATTAAGGAGAATTAAATAATATTATCTATGGATGGATTAATTATTTATTTAATTGGGAGAATTAAATAAATAATCTTTTGTGAGATTAATTACTTAATTGGAAAGTTAAATAATTTGTTATGTTAATTAGGAGAAATAAAATAATTAATTAATTATTCAATTGGAGAATTAAATAATAAAATACTTAATTGTGAGATTGGATGAAGTAATTATTTAATTGGAGAATTAAATAATATATATTGTGACATTAAATTATTTAATTGGAGAATTAAATAATTTATTATTTAATTAGAGAATTAAATAATATAGAGATTAAATTATTTAATTGGAGAATTAAATAATTTATTTATGGTAGTTATTTTAATTAGAGAACTAACATAATTAAAATAACATAAATTGAATTAATTACGGGCTAGGCCCAAATTATGGCATCAATATTGTAATTTCAAGGTCGGCCTTGGAGGCCAACCTTGCGTTGTAATTGTTTTACCTCGTATATATATGAGAAAGTTCGAATGCAAGAGAAGATCAACATACACAAGGATACTTGCGATTTGATCTCTGCTACACTTCAACGAAGAATATAATTCATGGTTGTATTTCAAGCAGCATCTACAAGACTGCGACTGCGACTGCGACTTTGTGAAGAAAACATGATTCAGTCATGTGTCTTCAACATTGAATTCAAAGGCTAGGGAACAAATACCACAAAGAAAGACATCAATACACATAAACACAGCAATCTGATCTGAACAACAACCACATTGCAATATGGTGATCTGATTTGATGCATAAGTAAATCGCACATTGAAGAAGACTCCATACTGGACCTGCATCAAAGCTATGCTTGTAGAGATAAAGGTCTGATCTTTTCAACTATCTGGTGCTGCACTCTAATTGACAAATCAGCATTGTACTGTGAGTTAACATTTCTGAATATTAATCTTTCATTTCTTGCTAGATTTTTCACCTCCACAAGGGAGGTATTCCCAGGGTATTTTGGTGTCATGTGTTCTCTTTCTTTAATTCAGATCATTAATTAAGTTGAACTATTTAAATTATTATGCATGATCTATTTATTGCTTGATCTAATTATTTGTAAATAATTATTAGCTTTGTCATTTTATTAGATCTGATCTAAATTTAACATGGTATCAGAGCCAAGTTTGAACTATTTGTGATCAGATCTAACCCTTTGTACTTCAGATCTTGTTATTTCTTTGTTGTTTTCTAATGGTGACAGGTCCCAAGGTTAAAGTCAGATTGGACTGTAAACTTTAGAGCTTGTCTGATTGAAGCTTACATCCAGATCTGATTTCACATCTCCATTCAAATCCACCTTGAAGAGTGAACCTACCTCTGCAACCATCGAGCTCTAATGATTGGCCTGTGAGGTTTGAGTATCATGTATTCATTACTGTGTTGACCTCAAATTACCTCTTGCATCATCCTCTTATCTGCAGGTTCCTATGACAGTCCCAAGTGGTTGATTGGTGTTACTCTTGGTTGGTATGAACTCAATTTCTCCTTAGTTTATTGCTCTTTTCCTTGCTGAGATATCTTGTGAATTTCCTTGATCACACTAACATAAGTTGCCAATTGCATAATATAGTTTTTCATCCTTGGTTGAAATCATTTAGGACTTAGAATTCTCTTAGTACTATCAATTGTTGATAATGTATGTGGATTCTATTTGTTGTTCTTCTTGCATTGGAAAGAGTTCATGCTTGATCTATTGTCGACATCAAGTTAGATCCTTATGTTACTTAAGCAATCTTTGCATATTGCTAATGAATGGCTACTATACTCTTGATTTTGATCTATTCAACTTCTTCTTTACTTTCATAATGAGTGTGTTATGGGTCATCTTGTTGTAGCTGAATATTGGAAGTTGAATCCAAGATAGACGGTCTCAAGCAGGGACTCTTGAGCTTGTCAAGAAGGATTGATAAGAATGTCGAATTGCTGAAGAAATGTCTTCATGCACAGTTGTCATCTGCATGACTTGATTGACATAGTGAAATATGAGCTATGCTTGATTTGTTATCTGCATATGAAACTTAGATACAAGTTTATGTTTTCTGTTAGTGGCTTTGATACATCTTTAGCTCTCTATGTATTCTTGTAATGAATGCTTGCATACTTTCTAAGTGAGTTGTTATGCGCAGTTGAATTATGTTAATGATGATCTCCATTCATATCAGTTATCTTGTCTTGGATTGTACTTATGGAGATGTGTATAGTCATGTGCTGACCTATCATTAAAAGGATTGAATCTCCTAGATTACATCATCTCTCATAAGGATATGAGGCGTTGATGATTGGCAGTCTCAGCATTATTGATCTCTGATGAAGATAAGCATTCTTTACATTTGCTCATAGAATTATGCATTGATGTTTCTCCTCGATATGGTTTTTGATTCTATGCATCATTACTAATCTCCCTAAAATGCGTCTTTGACCAGGATGGATTGAGTAACATATGGGTGATGTGTATTCGAATCCAGCGGGAGAAAGATCCTAATGCATTCTAAAGGAATCTTTGACTGAAGCTGCTTTGAGGACGATTCTGAAGTATGACTCATTCGGGGATTCGTCATAACTTCCTGTGGCTTCTTATGTTCTTCCTCTTCTGACATCAGGGTAGCACTTTAAGTCCCATTGGGCATATTGTAAGTAGAATGGGTTACATTCCACGTGGCTCAAATGATTGTAACTCAAAGGATACTTGATTGCTTCCATGATAGAGGAAGCCAATTTGTAGCACTTGGTCTATTGGTCCAGAGGGAGTGAGCCCTGGATTCTTATCTTGTAACAGATATCATGTGAATATCTCATGATGTAATTATGTGTTGCTCATCGCCATGACGATGAGATCATGGATGTAGTCATGATAGATTCTCTATCTTGGTTGAGAGGGAGTCTCAGCCTCTTTGATGCACTTGATTTGATTACCCACCTCTTGTGGGCAATGCAAGGTGGATGTTGTATCTTGGATCTTCTTTGAAAGAAGATATGTTTGACCACCCTCTGCGAGCAATGTAAGGTGGTGTTGTAATTAAAGTCCACCCTCTGCGGGCAATGTAAGGTGGCATTGTAATCTTTTGAAATCCACCCTCTGCGGGCAATGTACGGTGGCAAAAGTTTTGATCATTCTCTGCAGGCAATGCAAGGTGATCGTCTTGAGGCTTGTCCTCTCCCACCCTCTGCGAGTAGGTGTGGTGGGTATGTTTGACCATCCTCTGCGAGTAGGCATGATGGCTCCACCCTCTGCGAGTAAGTATGGTGGATATGCTTTGACCATCCTCTGCGAATAGGCATGATGGTTCCATCCTCTGCAAGTAGGCATGATGGGAATGGTTGATTTGTTTTTGCAAATATGCATCCATCCTTTGCGAGTAGGCATGATGGAAAATAATGGTAAGGGCTAGAATCCTCCTAGCTAAGAGTGAGTGTTAATGTTTAGTAGTTAGATCAGATTCTAGCTCTCATTATTTTAATAAGGAAAATTAAAATAATTAATTAATTAATTTAAATACATTAATTATTTAATTAATTTAAATACATTAATTATTTAATTAAGGAGAATTAAATAATATTATCTATGGATGGATTAATTATTTATTTAATTGGGAGAATTAAGGAGAATTAAATAAATAATCTTTTGTGAGATTAATTACTTAATTGGAAAGTTAAATAATTTATTATTTTAATTAGGATCATTAAAATAATGAATTAATTATTTAATTAGCGAATTAAATAGATATATACTTAATTGTGAGATTGGATGAAGTAATTATTTAATTGGAGAATTAAATAATATATATTGTGACATTAAATTATTTAATTGGAGAATTAAATAATTTATTTATGCTAGTTATTTTAATTAGAGAACTAAAATAACTAAAATAGTATAAATTGAATTAATTACGGGCTGGGCTCAAATTATGGCATCAATATTGTAATTTCAAGGCCGACCTTGCATTGTAATTGTTTTACCTCATATATATATGAGAAAGTTTGAATGCAAGAGAAGATCAACATACACAAGGATACTTGTGATTTGATCTCTACTACACTTCAGCGAAGAATATAATTCATGGTTGTATTTCAAGCAGCATTTACAAGACTGCGACTGCGACTGCGACTTTGACTTTGTGAAGAAGACATGATTCAGTCATATGTATCTTCAGCAGCGAATTCAAAGGCTAGGCAACGAATACCACAAAGAAAGACATCAATACACATAAACACAGCGATCTGATCTGAACAACAACCACATTGCAATATGGTGATCTGATTTGATGCATAAGTAAATCGCACATTGAAGAAGACTCCATACTGGACCTGCATTAGAGCTATGCTTGTAGAGATAAAGGTCTGATCTTTTCAACTATCTGGTGCTGCACTCTAATTGACAAATCAGCATTGTACTGTGAGTTAACATTTATGAATATTAATCTTTCATTTCTTGCTGGATTTTTCACCTCCACAAGGGAGGTTTTCCCAGGGTATTTTGGTGTCATGTGTTCTCTTTCTTTAATTCAGATCATTAATTAAGTTGAACTATTTAAATTATTATGCATGATCTATTTATTACTTGATCTAATTATTTGTTAATAATTATTAGCTCTGTCATTTTATTAGATCTGATCTAAATTTAACATTTAGAAGGTCAAGTAGAAATTCAATCTAGTTCCTTCCAAGCCTGGGATTGGAACAAGGCAATTGCTAGAGAAGGAGAAGAAATCGGCTTCAGAGACTTGGATAAGATTTGATAAATTCTAATAAAGAGGGAAAATAGACTGGATAGAAAACTTTGTGCAAGCCTTGGCTAATAAATGGGAATGCCTAAGCATGAGGAAGAAGAGTAATTCGTGAAAATTGAACCCAAACGAGAGCCATCCATGTGAGGTGTAATTAAGTCTGAAGCGATGATAGATATGCAGTCATATGATAGAAAAATTAGCACCAAGAAGTTGGATAAATGGATACCAAATGGAGGTGTACTTTAGCCTTCATCAGCTTAATCTTCATCAACGAATTTAATCAGTTGGGCTCAAGTTGTCAGACCATGCTCACATGGTATGAGAGCTACATGTTATCCCTTGAATGTCAAAAAGTTGCTCCTGATTTGAAGTAAAGAAGACTTGAAGAAACTCCTAAAGAAGAAAATTTATCCCATCTATTATAAAGAGACCAAGTTAACCAATGGCACAACTTCTAGCAGCATCAAGGACAAAGTGTACAGGAGGATACCAGTGAGTTCTACAAGACAGCAGTACAACTAGGCAGAGATGTCAAGAAAAAAGATGTGGTAATGAAATATATAATTGGGCTGTTCAAACATCTAAAAAAAAACAATATTCATGGCAAAGCCTCAAGGTATTGATGAGTCGTGTGCTCAACTTCACTATGTGCAGTTGGGCATGGAGGAGTTTTCACTCAAGAACAAAAACGAGAATAAGGGACAGCAGTACAGAAGTCAGAAGCACAAGGAAAAAGAAAAGGAAAAATAGCAGAAACATGTCAGTGCAACAGCCCAAAAAGACATACTAGAATATAACCAATTCTTAATGTCCCATTGTGAAAAGGAAGGGCGCGTGGAAGAGAATGATCGAAGTTTCACCCAGATTTAAAAATTATCTTCGAGAAATAAGGATGCCAACGCTATTCTGATAAGCAAAAGCATTCGAGGAAATTCCAACTCAGACAAAAACATCTTTTGTGTTTCGCATAAAGAGATGTGTGTGGTGGGTGAAAGATCCAACAAGAAAGAAGAAGAGGTAACAAAGCTATTCCATGTTAAAATCCACATTCCACACTAAGGATAAAAAGGTACTTTTCCTTGGGATAATTTAAAATCCTCAAATTTAGTAAATGAATTGAGGATGCAAGTAGTGAATCACTGGCATCTTTATGCTCTAGGTTGGCTGAAAGAAAGTAGAATTCAAGGTGAACAAGCAATACAAATTCAAATTCTTAATAGGCTCTGCTTATAAGGAAGAAGTGTTGGTGGAAGTTGTTCCATACGACATACATGAGTAATATTTGGCAGACAATACTTGCATCTTAAGTATGCTACATACTGGAAAAGGCCTAATCAATATAGGATAATCCTAGATGGAAAATCATACATTTTCTACAAAGCTCTGAAGAAAACACAAATCACCATGGTAAGTGCAGCCAAAGCCAAGCAGTTAATCAACACTAGTGACAACTTTGCCTTCCTAACATTGAGATGGAAAGGACAACAAAAAGGTGCTGAGTTGTGTTGGTATCCCAACAAAACTTTGTAATCAGACCTCTTTTTGTTAGTCAATTGTTAGTTAACCCTCAAGTAAAGTTCAAGACAACAATTGATCTTTCAATTAGTCCACATAGATGTTTGTTATGTCATGGTCTTGTTTACTAACGATTTTGCATGGTAGACAATTGCCGCAACCTTAATAAAGAATAAACAATGATGTTGTTCAAGGAAGGATTGGAGAATAAAGAGCAGATCAGAACATAGGAAAATTGGAATAGGTAACATGAGCTCCGGCTTTCCAAGCAGTCAGCAATAATAGCAAAAACAACACAAGATCCAAATCCAAGGATGCCGGGGTTATTTGTTCGACCCCACAAGCCCATGAATTACCTGCAAACAAAACACCTGTCACAAAAGGAGATCAAGCAAGATAGATTTGTTCAACAGCCTGAGAATTGTATTGATGTACAAAAGATTAATAATACAAATGAATACAATGATTCCTTATAGAAAGGATGAATGCAACCCTCGACTAAACCCTTGAGGAAGATTAAAAGAGAACTTGACAAGTGTCCACATCATAATGAATGAGACAACAAATGCTATATAAAGTTCAATCTAATAAAAGATAAAAAGCACTCCTAATTTTAGCTTAAGTGAATCATGAAATAAAAGACCTAAGTAGATAATTACTTAGATAATGTCCTAATTACCCACACACCCACCCCCCCCCCCAAGATTAACTTAGGGATAAGCTAAAGAGCTAATGATGAATGCGTGAATGGATCCTGACAACAAAGCTTGATTAGGTATCAATGTACAAACTGATGTAATCTATCACAACCGGGGAAAAGGAGAAAACCACATGGGAAAAAACTCTCCAAAAGCGAGAAAATAAAATAACTGCACTCGTGAAAGAAAAAAAGGATTCAATATGATTCCCCAAGGACTACTTCTGTCACAATAGTACAATGAATGTCCCACCCCATAGGAGAGAGAAAATGAAGATATGTATCCCTCAATGAAGTAGCTCCTATGCCAATGATGAGTTCCTGACAGGACACGATCCGCTACCTACAAAAAAAAACTCCCCTTAGGAAGAAACAAATCCACTGGAAATAAGAAAAGTGACTCCAATAAACTACAAGTAGGAATCCAAATCCAAATAGTGTGTGCCTCTAGAAACTGCTCAAATGTCGCCATGTCCATGAAGGATGATGATGCCACAACCAATTAGATACATGCCCAATCAAATTAAGGGATGACATCTCAGAACTATGCAGAGACTGATGTAGAACAGGCTCCATGGACAATGAAAATGGGTTGACAACGCTGATGAGGATGTCAACAAAGAGGAGATGAATTTCCTCTAGATAATCCTGCAATATGAGACTCCACAAATAGGGATGATATGTCTATAACATATGAATCCCAAAGAGTTGCGTTTGGAAGAACAATGTCCTATTGCACTAAATCAATGAGGTTCATGCATGTGCCAATGCCAAGGTCATTAGGAACAACAAAAGTTGGTGAAGATTGAGATGGTGTCTCAATGTGAGGAGTAGGAACTAAAAGATAAGACTCTGATCTATCAAAACATGCAAGACCTATGATATACTCAAGATCCTCTAAAGTATCATCATCAAAGAGTATACAGTCTGCATGTGCAAGGGAAATAAGACAATCTGAAGGGAGAGATAGGAAGGTCTCCATGCATCTCCCAAAAGTCTAGTCCAAAGTGTGCAGAGACACTCAAGGTCCGATAAAGCCCACGCAGTGTCATGATCAACACTAAAGAAAATAACTCACACAACATTGACCATGATAATACCCCAAGCTAATCTACCTCCCGGTGTGGTTGGTTCAGGTATGAGTCCACACAAACAAGGTGAAAGATCTAGCCACTTGAGATGTATCAAGATGCCATTTAGCCAAGACTCATGATTACACTTTGCCAAGATAGCAGCAACGGGATGAACAAAAAAAACCATGTAATTCGTCAAAATGAAATAATCTAATCATAACCCAAAAACCTCAGCACATGTAAAGCATATCAAATAAAGCCCTTTCCCACAATCACATCCGCTCTGGTGGTAAACCATTTAAGTAATTATTTAGTATGTGAAAACACGAAAAAAATGAATAAAATGTACCTAGAGCAATATCTAGAAAAAGTGCATGTATAGATCTGAAGAGCTCTTAGTCACCTTTCCAAAGCTGCAAGAATCACGAAAATCACAGATACTGGTGAAGATATGAGCTCAGAAGCAAAACCTGAAGATTTGACTTTGACTGAATATAACAGAAATCTAGAGAAAATTCTGAGGATGAGACCACTACCGACAGAAAGTACTCAAAACCAGCTTCCAACAATATCTCATTAGCCCATTTTCAATACTGTATGCAAAAGTTATGCCCAAAACAAAAAAAGGGACTAGGGGCCATTGGTACACATGTCTCTGCCATCACAGAGAATGCTCCTGGAATATTCCAGGCACCAAGAAAAGTCAACCTCTACTAGAATATGCTCTCTGGTGCCGAAATAATCCTTCCCTGAAAAAAACAGGAGCTGGAAAAAAAACCTTTTCATGTGACAAAAAGTTCTAAAGTTTAAGGGGAATATTTGCCTGTGGGCACCCAAGAGTCAAACTTTGCATGTGATGGTATGGCAACATGTGACATGGGCAGTGCATGAGGAGAGTAGTAGATTGCATAAACCTGGAAAAAGGGGACACGTGTCTTGGAAAGGCTGTGCATGCCTGAACTAAGGCTTTTGAATGCCTTCAGAATTTTTTTTAATGATTTTCTATTCAGAAAACTTTGCCTTTACTTTTTTTAATGCCCAAAAAATATACAATTTTATTTTATTGAATTGCCTTTTGACATTTCTAATTTTTGCAGCAACATAAACTTCTTGGAAAAAAAAAATTTTAAAAAAAACAGAAAAAAAAATTGTTTTTTGAAGATTAATGAACCTATTGTTTTGGATTTTCTGGGAAAAATAAAGCCCCTGAATTAAAGCTTTTGAATGCCTTCTGATATTTTTAATGATTTTCTATAAAAAAAACTTTGCTTTTGCTTTTTTTAATGCCCAAAAAACATGCAATTTTTTTAAGATTTTACTGAATTGCTCTATGATTTTTTTAATTTTTGCAGCAACATGGGCTTTTTGGAAAAGCAAATTTCTGAAAAAAATTAGAAAAACCAGAGATGTTTTTTTGTTTTTAGAAGCTTAATGGACCTATTTTTTTGAATTTTCAGCAAAAAATAAAGGCTATAAACCAGAAACAGAAAAAAAAAATGATTGAGGCAAAAAATTGAAAACCCAATAACAAAACAATTTGTACCTGTGGACACAAAACAAAAAATAGCAGCGAGATGACATGGGTCCCAATGCAAGGATCCTACCACCAAAGTGTTTTTTTTCAATTTCTCAACAAATAGATAGTTGATCTTTATGTTTTTGGTCATTTTGAACATGATGGTGGGGCTATATTGAACCCAAAGTGCACCGAAAGATTGCTCAAGGCTGGAACTCTCAAATTTTGAATAGGAACTTAACAGATATGGAACTTTTATACCTATTAGTTCAACCCCACAAACCCATGTATCACTTTCAAGCAAAACACTTGTCACAAAAGGAGATCAAGCGAGAGAGATTTGCTCAACAACCTGAGAATTGTTTTGATGCACAAAAGGTTAATGATAAAAAGGAATACAATGAATCCTTATAGAAAGGATGAATGCAACCCCAGAATAAACCTTAGAGAAAGATAGAACAAGAGCTTGACAAGTGTCCACATCAAGGCTGGAACTCTCAAATTTTGAATAGGAACTTAACAGATCTGGAACTTTTATACCTATTTGTTCAACCCCACGAACCCATGTATCACTTTCAAGCAAAACACTTGTCACAAAAGGAGATCAAGCAAGAGAGATTTGCTCAACAACCTGAGAATTGTATTGATGCACAAAAGACTAATAATAAAAAGGAATACAATGAATCCTTATAGAAAGGATGAATGCAACCCCAGAATAAACCTTAGAGAAAGATAGAACGAGAGCTTGACAAGTGTCCACATCATACTGAATGAGACAATATGTGCTAAGTTCAGTTCAATCTAATAAAAAATAAAAGGAACTCCTAAGTTTAGCTTAACTGAATAGAGGACCTAATTAGATAATGTCTTCATTACTCCAACAAAGGATAAGAGTTGGAGCCAGGCAGTATGAAGGCACACAATTGGAGTGGCAAAGATAAGTGAAATCCATGCCAAGTTTTATGTAAAAAATAGCAAAGCATTAGCAATTTTTCAAGGAGATGCTTCTCCAATCCCGCAAGACACAACATCTTGGGGACTAGAACACATTTCTCATACCAAAAACAAGTATGGAGACATCTTGAAATGCAAGAAACGTCCTACCAGCATTTCCTTCCACCTCCTTCAAAAATCCATAAATTGTGGCATCTTGGGCACAAAAATGAAAAACGAAAAAAACAACCCTAAACCATCACATGGTATTATTATTTTCATTAGTTGCTTGTCACATAATAGCATTTTTCCTTATTTCCATCGAGCAACTTCTTTTTTGTCAATCGCCTAGATTTTGNTCCTACCAGCATTTCCTTCCACCTCCTTCAAAAATCCATAAATTGTGGCATCTTGGGCACAAAAATGAAAAACGAAAAAAACAACCCTAAACCATCACATGGTATTATTTTTTTCATTAGTTGCTTGTCACATAATAGCATTTTTCCTTATTTCCATCGAGCAACTTCTTTTTTGTCAATCGCCTAGATTTTGCTACACAACCAAGTAGTGAATGCAAATAAGGTGGGTTAGACCAACAAACAAGTATTTTGTGTAGTTTTAATTATTGAAAAATTACGAACACTAAAGTGGAATTTGATGAAGAAACATCAAAAATGCGGGTTAGACCAACGAACAAGTATTTTGTGTAGTTTTAATTATTGAAAAATTACGAACACTAAAGTGGAATTTGATGAAGAAACATCTAACATTTTTGATTGGCTGAAACCAAAGTTATGCATCAACAAATTCTCACAACTATAGTTCCATGCTATGGAATGAACTGACAAAGCATTATGTAATAGGGATTTTTGTAATATATTGTAGTTGGAAATGCTTCCAAAGACATGTATCCAATATGTTGTAGCAAGACAAGACGTGTGAACTATTTGATAGAATATGACAAACAAATGTGGTTTCATGTTATGGCAAGGTAATCAATAGTTAACCTTTGGGTTTTGTATTGATGTATGCTAGTGTTACTACAAACAATAGTTTTAAAACATTATTGCATCCCATCTTTAGATGCATCTTTTGAGTTTGGCTTTACCTTTGCCAATCAAATTTGATTGAGATATTTTTTTGCAATCTTGCAATCGTGGTTTGACAAACAAGGTCAAAGAAATGTGGTTTCATTGTATATCATGATTGCAAGATATGCAAAAAAAACTATCAAGCAGATGCAATTGCCAAGCGTAAAGCCAAACTCACAAAATGAATCAAAAGATGGGATGCAATAATGTTGTTCAATTATTGTATGCAGTGTTCAATTATTGTATGCAGTAGCAGTAGCATACAACAATACAAAACACAAAGATTGACTATTGAGTACTTTCAAGTTGTCAAATAATGGTTACTTCTTATAATTATGAAAAAAACATTATTAAGTTAATAAGTTAAAATTTTAAATAGTTAAATTTACTATCAATATAATTTGATTGAGTATGTTGTTTTTTATTTAATAATTTATATTTCTTTTTGATAAATTCTTAAAATGTCAAGTGGAGGAAAAATAGTGTGTAGTTTGTACCCATTGTAGAAACATTGTGGTTATGTTTGTGAGTCGAAGGGGTCAAGTGCATTAGCCACAATCAAATATAAACTTTGTCCTAAGACATTTCAGGGTGTTTGCTAAAGGATGAGAGCTCATTTTCTTCACATATCTAGAAAAGATGTTGAGCCTTGCTTGAATGAGCTAGAATTATATACGCCTATTAGGGATCAAGAAAGGATTGATGGGAAAGTGTCTCATTTGAGCTCTCAAGCTTCAACTACAAGGGACAACTCAAAAATCAACATAGAGAATCAAAAGATGTTCCTTCTAGAGATGTGGCAATACAAGATGTAGATGTAGGAGCTTCTCACAAGAGACCAGACATTATTAGCCCAAACCCCAATGGAAAATTGTTTGATGTGCGATGACTTGATGTGATTAATGTTGCAATCACATGATTTTGTTATGCAAATGGAATTCCATTTAGTGTTGCTCACCCCCCAAGCTATCAATAATGGACCAATGTATTATAAACCACCAATGTATGAAAAGCTTTGCAACACTCTAATTGATAAAGATAAAGTTCAACAAAAGCAAAAAATTTGTAACATCCCCTCTCGCCTGGCACATAAAAAAATAAAAATAAAAAAATTATGTTAGCCTATTTTTGTTTCCCCATAGGCTAAACATTAAGTTATTAACAGGGATGAAGTAATTGCAGAGGAAAGACATGAAACCTTAAACAAAACACAAAGATTCAAAAAATGAACTCTTCAATGCAACTGGTTGCATACTAGGTGCTCATTCATAGGCACTTTATCACTAGGTCTATTAGGACCCTACGCTTGTTACTTTTCTTAATTCCATTTAAGCCTTGACTGATCAGACATTCTCCCTTGTATTTGACAACCTTCCAAGACAGTTCTTTCACTTAAACAGCCCAAACATGCTTTCCACATACCAACCCCTCAATGCCAAGGGCTGAACTTGGTCTTTACATAGGCATAACCACAGTACATTCCTAATTTGATACTTTTCCATGCAAAACAGTCTTACTCCATCTTTACACAATGCATTTGGAGACTATACAACAAGTGTTTCCATTGTTCAAAGCAGAACATAAGAAATAAACATCAAACCCTCCATAGCTTTGGGCTCTTTTTAAGCCTGCAATCCTGCAACGCCTATACCAGTCATGAATATTTTTCACAAAACAAATAACTAATAAAATCCCTTCGGTGAGATTGAGATAACAATAAGACAGACTATTCCTCCAATTTTCATCAAGATCCAACGGTGGAAAAGTAAGTTATAAAAAATTTCCCAAAACTGGAAACCCTAGTTTCTGAACAGGGCTGTTAAGAAGATTGACTTATTAGACCAATCAAACGATCTTTTCTTTGGGATTGGTAAGAACGAAAAACATCTGAAATAAAATTATCTTTCCACCCATATAAGTTTCAGACCCGTACCAGTCCGTACAAGGCTGTGCCAAATGAAAAATTAGACTGTTACACTCAGGAAATACAAGAAGAAAGTGCAAAAACGAATTTTCTTCTCATTCCCTTCTTCACCAACCCTGATTTTCGTGCATACATTCCTTTTACATACAATTTCCAACTTCCCAACTGCCCTCTAACAACTTAGTTAACAAAATGACAACTTTGACATTATTTTGCTTGACGACATTTTTTGCAACTTTACAACATTTATGCAACTTTGACAAATGGTCACCTAAACATTCTAAAATGGTCTTCCATGACCCCAAATGGTCTCAAATGACCTTATTTGCTCAAGACAAACCAAAACAACTCAAAAAGCAACATGACATAAAATGCATCCAAGGATGCCCCTGCATCAAGTGATAATTAAAAAATGGGCAAAAAGCTATGGTTGTGTTAAAAGAATTTAATTATTAGTTTGCCATCATTAAGAAGGGGCCACTTATCATTCCTAGACGATAATCATATGGTGGGTGATTATAATCAAAGTTTTATGCAAAGTTAATTATTAAATGCCAAGTCACCTAAAATCATGGAATTGAAAGGAGATCGCAGCTTTTTGAATTAAGAGTCTTTTATAAGAGGCATCAATGGGAAATGGAGTTCATTATGTATCTTTTGGAGTTTTTGTTTCTTCTCTGCAAGTTTCTTCAAGAAAAATACCTCCTACAACGCAAACCCAGTGAAGTATCTCTTCTGGACGCCAACCCAGGAGATTTAGTGGTAGTCACAGCAAACAGAGGGCCCAGAATTACAGTTGATGCAATATTCTTATGGCAAATATCATGTGGAAGGGGTGTAGGTTATTACTGGAGCAATCTGAAGCAAAACAACAAAATTTTAAGGCAGCAATCAAGAACTGAAACCTCACGCCAGCTCCAAATAATTGAATCGCAGCACTCGGAGAAATCACGGACTATTTCAGCCAAGCATGCATGCGACCAGTTCATCATTGCAAGACGATTTATGAAGAAACATTGGGTTAGTTTTAATGGAGTGGGATCTGGTATGTGACCTGCTTTCTGTTTATATTCTCTACTACAATCAGTAATAAATACTGAAATCTATCAGAACTTTATAGTCTTTCTTGTAAAGTGAATTCCATGCGAATAAAGAGAATCTCAGTAGAATTTGCATATGATTTGATTTCTCATAATTTGTGTGATTTAATTCTATTTGTGAAAAATCCATCAAAACTCTTGAATTTCTCATAAAATTCCCAATTAGAATATTTCAATGGTATCAGAGCCACAAATCCTGCCAGCCTGTGAGGGTTTCAGTTGCATGTCGGAAATAATAGTTGCATGTCAGGTTTAATTGTTGCAAGTGGGTTAGATGGTAGTTATCAGCAGTAACAGTGCATGTGTTTGAATTGATTCTATGAGCTCTCGAGAGATTGGTCCACAGGTATTATACGAGGAGTAGAGCAGAACAGGAACAGTCAGAAGAAGAAGCAAAAGAGTAGGATCCTTTGAATATGGGAGAGCAAAGGAATGATGGTGGGAAAGGTCAGTTTAATATACAAGATGTTCTGGCACATTTGGCTCAACAGCAGCAGAAAATGATGCAGACTTTCATGCAGTCACAATAGTAGCTTCTGACTACAACTGGTAATTTAAAGGTACAGCCACAGCCAGGGAATCAAGATGATGAAAGAAGTGAAGTCGGGCAAGAGAATCCTGCTGGACCAGCCTCTAATGCTATTAGGACAGCAAACACAAGGTCTGATCGACCACTGAGACCTACATTTTTGCCCGGAAGAAATGAAGTTGAAGAGGAAGTTCCTGAGGAAGAGAGGTGGAAGAGACCCATATTACGAATGATGTCATGGCAGCTTATGATGATTTTATGGCACTTCCAGACCAAGTTACGGGTTTAATGAATCTGAATCAGTTTATGAACAAGTGAAAATACAAGACTAGGTACAAAGTGGAAAGACAAGACAGGGGGCTAGAAGGCCAACCAGAAAGGGCACCCAAGCCAAGGAGTATAAGGAAGCTTTGAATAAGGT
Organism: Thuja plicata; assembly: GCA_018584345.1. Lineage (NCBI taxonomy): Eukaryota > Viridiplantae > Streptophyta > Pinopsida > Cupressales > Cupressaceae > Thuja > Thuja plicata. The sequence goes on along the minus strand of MU224729.1, from coordinate 248,797 downwards.
ACCTTTACCAACATTTGATGGCAGCGGAAAGATAACAGCCAGGTCATGGGTACATAAGCTAGATACATTCTTTGCACTTAAACCCATGGAAGAAGATAAGGCTATTCATTTTGCCACAATGCATCTGGAAGGAGTAGCATATGACTAGTGGCACCATGGACTGGTATCTCAAGATCATGCCATGATTCACTCCTATGAAGAATTTGTTAGTAGGCTGATTACACGTTTTGATAGGAAAGACAGAGGTTTATTACAGAGACTTGGCTCAACTGAAGCAAGTGGGACAACATACATTAACGAGTTCCACCAAATTTCAGTTATGGTTCCTGACATGTCACAATGCTTTTTGTAGAAGGAATAAGTGACAGATTGAAAGGACTAGTCAAGGCTCATAAGCCTAACACACTAGATGATGCCATCGGATTAGCTCTTGATCTTGAGGTCACACCTTCTTCTCAACCACACAAGAACTTTTGGAATCAAAAATCGGATGATGAATCAGATGGGAAGGCTCCTAATCAGCCCAAGGTCACGCCTCCTAAAGCGGAGAAAGAGTCAAGAAATGAGTTAAGAAGGAACCTTTGTTTTTCTTGCAACGAACCTTGGGAACTAGGACATAGGTGTCTTGGTAAGGGTAAGGCATATCTTATAGAGGTGATTTCTGATGTCAACAATGATGAGGATAGTGAGCATGGTGACAAGGCACAAGGTACCCTTGCGTCCCTGTCTGGTGATTCTAAAGATCATATTTTCGTACTAAAAGGGATTGTCAAAGGACATGGAGTTATGTGTATGGTAGACAAAGGTGCTACACAACTTTATTGATGAGGACTTTGTAGTTCAAGAAGGACTACAAGTAGAGGACTTTCCCAGATTGAGCGTCATGTTGGCGATGGATCCAAAATCAGTTGCACAAAAAAAATACCAAGGTTGGGCATACAATTAGATGATTATACATTTGATGATCAGTACTAGGAGTACCATGGTTAAAGTCCCTTGGAAGACACATTCAGGATTTCAACAACATTGAGCTAGAGACCAATCATGGAGTTAAACAAATTGTGTTGAAGGCTACCAAAAATAATAACCCAAAGGTTGTGGCAGCCAAATGTATGCAAGCTTACCTTGATGGTGAAAATACCATTGGGAGGCATAGGAATAAATCAGATTATCCCAATTCTGACAGCAGTAGCATATCTCCTTATAATCATGATGTGGCAGCCTTGGAACATGATGCTAAGAGCGATATAAGGTTTTCAGGTGATGATACTTCATGCTTAGCAATGGGATTTAATAAAGGTATACATTCTGACAAATCATTGGCGGCAAAAAATTTGCACCATCATTTGATATCTGATTTTATGGATTCTCATGTGGGACCATATATGATCATTGTTCTTCATGGAGAAGGGTCTGTAAATGTTGTTATTGGCCTGCAGCTAGGTAATGATACTTGGATGATGGTTTGTTTTTATGGACAGTAGATATTTGGTCTAATTTGGGTGACTTGATGAGACACTACTTCTATTAGAATATTGTAAAGTTTCTTTAATGGTCATCTTAGTTAGTCTTTAGTTTATTAGTTAGTTTACATTTTCATCTTTAGTTCACGATTGTTTCTTTTAGAAACATCACCTTTGTAATTCTATATAAGGAGCTTTCATCTCCTCTATTTAATATAACATCAATTTACCATAACATGGTATCAGAGTGGGTCAATGGGATTTCATAAAATTTGGCGAATTTTTAAAAATTCGAACCTCTTCTAGTTTGGAATTTTTTTCCAGAAATTTGTTTTTCGATTTTTTAAAATAAAAATCGTTGGAGGTATTTTATGAAAATTTTGTGGTTCGTCTTCGAAGATTTTTGCTGAAAATCGCAGGCCTCGTTTAGGGTTTCGATCACGCGATTTCCTAGTTTGAGCAAGTCTCTGATCTTTTAGTGTGGCATGTACTTGCATGTACTTGCATGTTCTTACATGTTGCTTGCATGTGCTTTTTGTGAGTTACATATTGCCTGCATATGTTGTTTACCATGCGAAGTCTCATGTTTTGCCGCATGAAGGTTTTTTTATGAGTTTTCATAATTTTTTCCCTTAAAAATTTGTGAAGGGTTTTTATAATTTTTTCCCTTAAAAAAATTTCTGATTCTGTAATTCGCAAAGCTGCGTGGGATTCCTTTGTGGGTTTTAACCTTTTTTCCAAAAAAAAAAAACGATGATTTTTAATCTTAGGTTTGGCAATATTTTCCTCAAAAATCGTGAATTTTTGCAATCTGTTTTGGGGCGTTGTCCTCTTCTACAAAAATTTGGAGGGTTTGTCGATTTTCCTCAAAATCTTGGCAATTGCTCTCAGTATGTCTCTGGCTACAGGGAGGGACAACTTTGTTATACAACATCAGGTTGGACGTTTTGTGATGATTTTTGGTTAGGAGTTTTGCAGTTCTGGGAGGGATAGTGGCGGACTCGTCTCAGTGGCAAAGTCAATGACAGGCTCTTGTCTCTTGTTGCAGAGCGTTCTAAAGAAGGGGGCAGCCTTCTCTTTTTTTTTTGGACGGATTTTGGCTACTAGTCATTGACATTCTGCAGATCCAAGGNTCAGTGGCAAAGTCAATGACAGGCTCTTGTCTCTTGTTGCAGAGCGTTCTAAAGAAGGGGGCAGCCTTCTCTTTTTTTTTTGGACGGATTTTGGCTACTAGTCATTGACATTCTGCAGATCCAAAGAGGGTCTCAGCAATAGTAGAATGTTCTGAAGAATTTATGACCACAAGACATGTACAATCTTCAACAGGGTAGTTAGACGATGACCATTAAGGGAGGGTATTAGAATATTGTAATGTTTCTTTAATGGTCATCTTAGTTAGTCTTTAGTTTATTGGTGTAATGTCCCCTTCTCCACGGTAGGCCATTATGGCACCTGATTAGTCTATCTCCCCATCCAGATAGACTAATGGCTACTTCTGGAGGATGTCAGTCAGTCACAGGCTTCAGTTGGGTGAATTTTAAATATTTGGGAACCTTTTTCCATAGTTAAGTCACTTTATTTTATAAAGTGAGATTATAAAGTTACTTTATGACTTTAAGTCATTTTATTTTAAAAAATAACTTAAGTGACTTAAGTGAATGCACTTTATCCCACATTGCTTAGTTTTTTGTGCTTTCCCTCATATCGAGGTTATAAAAGCATAAAGCTCTCCTTGGGAAAGGTACAATGAATATTATAAACAAAGAAAAGCAAATCCCTGGTTACATTTGTGACTGGTTTTATTTTCTTAAGGACGTAGCCCCTTGAGGAAACATTGGGAAGTTGGACGTAGCCCCAGCATCTCATTAATGGTGGAGTCATTCAGATTTCACAATGGAGCTCAATGAGTAAGTTAAAGAATCGAATATTTTTGCATCAACTTACTTAGCATCAAACTCAGTAAACAAAAAGATTGGTAGCATTCCAAGAGTTGAGAATAACAGTTCGAATATTGGCTTTGCATTTTGAGGAGATGATACATTAAAATATCGGTGGATTTTTTTTCTATTTGGTGGCTGTCGTAAGAAGGCCGAGAGTGTTGAATACGTTCCCCCACACACAGAACGTCTTCTTAACGTTGGAGGTTACATAAGGCAGAAGACGTCTTCATTGGGTGTTTTCGAAAAGAGGAGCTACAGCAGGGATTGTAGTTGAACCATCTGGGAAGCACCAGCACTGCACACGGGAGGTTTGGGGTGTTAGAACCGGTTAGAGCTGAGCAGACATTACCGTGGGAAGCATCCTCACTTGCACCGAGTCGCAATACCCGCTGGCATCCAAGCACGTCAAGGGTGGACACGAGTCGCCTTGACCATAGCAGTCACGCCCAAGCTGCCACCGTAGTTGGGAGTTAGACTCAGCGCAAGAATAGAGCATTGACGGCACTCAGCAATCAACTAGCTTTAAATCACCACGCACAGGCACACGGACTGGCAGAGACGACACCACCATGCACCACGGCAAGTAGGAAGCTTTTACATAGCTACCATCTTCACATGGGGTGTCATAACGACAATCAGTGATACCAGTAGTGCCACGGCTTCATTAGTCCAGATTTGCATTACAATATCAGAGGTTGGAATGTGATTGAAGGGTATGACTGCAAACCAGACTTCTATGTAATGGTAGTTTAATTTGAATGGTCTGATTTCTTTGTAATGTGCAAAAACTATTAAGCTGGGTCAAATGAGCTTATTAATTAAATTGTTGAGAAGCTGATTGTATTATCATTTCATACATTAGTTACTAGTTGCGTGCATATTGGATGTATTTCATTGTCATAAGCTCTTATTTATACTCATAGTAAGCAAACAAGAATCAGTCATTTAGGGTGCCTATTACAACAATCAATAAAAGTATCGATTTCCAGAAATCAGAACTTTTGCAGTCGTTTTTTTCAGTATAGAGCCAGCTAGGCTTATTACAATTAGGTAGTTTCTATTTTCGTCTTTAGTTCACGATTGTTTCTTTTAGAAACATCGTCTTTGTAATTCTATATAAGGAGCTTTCATCTCCTCTGTTTAATATAACATCAATTTACCATAACAACTTCTCCACCTTGTACGGTAGGTTTAACATTTTAGTGTGGGATCTGGGTATTAATTTGTTGGATGCAATATCACACATGTGCCCTATTGAGTTGCTTCATAATTTGTGGTGTTTGGACAATTATATCAGAGTGGAGCAGCGGATTGTTTTGTGATTGCTAGAGGACCAGCGATCCCGGGAAGGAAGGACTGTAATGTCCCCTCTCGCCTAGCACATAAAAAATAAATAGATAATTATGTTAGCCTATTTTTATTCCCCATAGGCTAAACATTAAGTTATTAAAGGGAATAAAGTAATAATTAAATACATGGGCAAAAAGCTAAGGCTGTGTTAAAAAATTTAATTATTAGTTTGCCATCATTAAGAAGGGGCCACTTATCATTCCTAGGCAATAATCATATGGTGGGCGATTAATATCAAAGTTTTATGCAAAGTCAATTATTAATTGCCAAGTCACCTAAAATCATGGAATTGAGAGGAGATCGCAGCTTTTTGAATTAAGAGTCTTTTCTAAGAGGCATTGATGGGAATTGGAGTTCATTATGCATCTTTTGGAGTTTTTGTTTCTTCTCTACAAGTTTCTTTAAGAAAAATACATCCTAGGACGCAGACCCAGTGATGTATCTCTTTTGGACGCCGACCCAGGAGATTCAGTGGTAGTCACAGCAAACAGGATGCAATATTCTTATGGCAAATATCATGTGGAAGGGGTGTAGGGTTATTACTGGAGCAATCTGAAGCAAACAACAAAAGTTTTAGGTGGCAAATCAAGGACTGAAACCTCACGCCAGCACCAGATAATTAAATCGCAGCACTCAGGGAGAAATCGCAGACTATTTCAGCCAAGCATGCATGCGACCAGTTCATCATTGCAAGACGATTTATGAAGAAACATTGGGTTAGTTTTAATGGAGTGCGATCTGGTATGTAACCTATTTTTTGTTTATATTCTCTGCTGCGATCAGTAATAAATACTGAAATCTATCAGAACTTTCTAGTCTTTCTTGTAAAGTGAATTCCATGCGAATAAAGAGAATCTCAGTAGAATTTGCATATGGTTCGAATTTCGCATAATTTGTGTGATTTAATTCTATCTGTGAAAAATGCACCAAAACTCTTGAATTTCTCATAAAATCCCCAGTTAGAATATTTCAAAATTGCATGAATGAAAAGAGTGTGGTCTGCAGATGGATGCAACATTGTGATGGATAGGTGGAGAAATGCTAGAAATCGTCCACTTCTTTATATCAAGGTAACATGCAGCAAAGGCCTTTATTTTTTTAAATCAATAGACTATTCAATAGCCATATCTAAGACTTGATACTTCTCATCCAGTTCTTTGGCTTTCATTAATGCAAATCTATCCATAGTTTTGAGACCACTGTTCTAACAAAACCTTGAGCCATGACTATGCCTGACTGGCAAATACAAGATTACAGCATTTTGGTTTTTCCTCTTTTTCATGCCATACACCTGGCATGTTGGTGTAGGTTTTGCTGCTGCTGCCCAGTTGTTTAAATTATCTTTCTATTCTAGCCTGGTCTTAATTTATACTACAGAACACTCATGTTCATTGAGTTTCACTATCCCCTAAAAGGAGCTCTCGAACAACATCTATTGTCCCAGTTGTAGCAACTTGACCTGGCAAGCTAGATAATGCATGCCAAGTGTTCTTGCCACAATGACCCAAAGTCCATTAACCAAAGAACCCTGTCTATTAGCTGTGAATGACATAATTAGTAGGACTGCCATCTTGCCTACCATCTCTCATAAAGACGTGTAAAGCATTTAGGAATATCTGAGAAACCCATTTGCTTATGTGTAAGAGATTTAATAGAGGGCACTTGGCCATGTGACTATACTTAATAAAACACATTTAACAAATGCAAAATATCTCGTCATAAGCATAACCTATTAGTAATCAAACAACCATACTGGTATGCGGAGCTCATTTGGGGTTCAATGGTTGTTCATATGAGAACTTTGAAGTAAAATATTGGTATCAAGGGAAGGAAACTTAGGAAAGTACAAGAAAACCTAAGAGGTGGATGACATCAATTGTGCAAATAATATAGTCGCAAACTTAGAAATTTTGATAAGCAATTACACTGAGGACCTGTGGATGCATGACAGGTAAGAAATCTTCTTGTATAGCTATATGAAATTCTCAACAGAAGAAAGAGAGAGATTTTAGGGGTTTTCTTCAACCCCTTAAAAGAGGAATGTGGAAAGAGACCCATTCTGATCATTGCTTACAATTTTGCAGGATAAAGTGGCACTACCTCACATTGTCTAATACAAGAGCATATCTCCATCAAATTCAATCCAGTTGCTGGCCAAATTGAAGGATGAAACTCAAATGAATTCATTGAACCGGGTCTTAACATGTGCAAAACCTTCGGTGGCTCTTCAAATTACTCTTCTAATGTTTTTCTAGGTTGGTAAATTACTTTTTCTCCCTATAAATCTTTGTGAGGTGGTTACCACAATGGGGTAAACATTATTGAAAGTCAGAAAAAGTTGGAAGTATTGAGAAGCTTCAGGCAGTCAATCAAAGAGACAACTATGCACCACGGGAGGATTCTTCATACCAATCTGTCCTGGATTTCATTCAAAATCCGAATGAGAGTGGGTTAGTGAGGTGTATCTCAGATTGTATATTTATCTGGACATTATGAAGGGTGCATGACCAGAAGATTTTGAGAAAGGTGTAAAAATTTCATATGAACTAAGGAGAGAATATTTACCCCAAACAAGGTAACCGGCCATACTGAATGGGAAAATGTTAAAAATCTCCTACAATGTAGTAGATTTTAACAGACTGGTGGGATTACCCATGTCTGGAGAAAGAACAATAAGGAGTCCCACCAACAAGGCTTAGAAATAATATTTTTTTTTAGGGATTCTGCAACAAAGAAGATTTGAGCAGATTGTTAAAGCATGAAAGAGGTATCTTAACTCCAAAAAACTTTAAAAGCAGGAGTTAAGAGATTTCACAGAGTTCTTATTATTTAAGACTAGTAGGGGAGAGAAGAAAAAATGATCTGGCATCGGGAACAGAGTAGTGTGACCAAGATTTGTCTAGAGGTTTGACTTTTAGTTAGATTGCCAGAAAAAAAGTAAAGACGTTTCTAGAATTTTAAAGAAACCGTGTTGGTTCAACTTCCCTTAAGGAGCAACAAACCTGAGAAGCTAGCTTCAATCAGATGGACAGGCTCCACTGGATCAAAACCATCTATTTTTAATGGATGCTACTTGGTATTCCAGGCTGAGTAGGCACAAAGAGAAGCATTAAGAAATCAATATTAGACTCCCTATCTCCTATTTGTACGTGGTTCCTACTGTTATAAAGAGTGTGTAGAACAACGCAGCAGAAGTAATTCGACCACCGCAATCTAAAGAAAGAAGAGGTCGCCATTTTAGATGTAAAAAGGAGAAGAAGAAAAGATGAAATCAACAAGAAGACCAGAATCCGAATTAACAGAATAGGCTGGTGGTTCTGAAGAAGAAGAAGAGACATCAGTAGAGGCCTAACAAAGTTTTTCTGCTTCCTCGGGGAGTTCTCTCTCCTAATTATATGAGGAGACATTAGAAACTCAGTACCAGATACCTTCCTCAGGGTGTTCTCCCTCATTATATTGTTCGCTAGGATCATTCTTTTGATTGCGTCTGAAATTCTGAACTGAGGGGATCATAGACAGGGCTTGCCAGGCTGACCAACTCACAAATGTTGTTGTGGTCGGCCGACCAATTTGGCACATGATGACGAAGAGGATGTAGCAATGTCTTCTACACCATAGAGTCCCCCTCAAACTCTCAATTAGATTTTTGGTTTGGAGTAAACCGCTTTGAATTTAAGGACGTTTACCTGTTTCAACGATTACCTTCACCACCTTCAGAGAGAGAGAGAGATCTATATCTTGTTTTTTTCAAAATCTTTTTTATCAGAATGCATTACACGTTGAAGTCAGGCCTTTGGGGTTTCTTTGATATACCCTTCTTTTAAAAAACACGGCTACTGCAATTCTGAGAACGGTCCGCAAATATTGAAATGAAAAAGCTCGATTCCCAAATATTGAAATGAAAAAGCTTTTCATTATAATTTTTATTTTTATTTTTAAAACTCAAAGACAGCAACATTAATGCGGAGAACGAGCATCATCCGATCATATTTACCTTCCAGGGCCATAGTGTCATTATAGATGTCTCAGCCATTGAAAAGAATGCTGACAAGCACAGAAGTGCAGAAATGATCAATCCATGATCCCTAAAAACGGTGACAATCTGCAAAATCTTAGGCCAAATAAGCTTCCACATGGCTTTCATGTTGGCTGACAGCTGCTGGTAAGAAGGTGATGGTAAATTGTCAACTGCATAAGCTGCTCTGCATCTGCACAAGAATGCAGCAGCAAATGACAGTGCCATCAATACTGCAAGTGTCCGCTTTGATAGTTTGGGTGCCCTACAAGCTGTATCAGAACCTAAAACTAATTCTGCTGGTCTTTCTTTTTCTCTGCTAAATCTGGAAAACCCCACAAGAGGCCAGGCATTGCGTCGCATTTTGGGGATAACCCAACACATATTGGTAATGGCCCAATACCTTTTGTTGACATTTATTGAGAGAATCGTATGACTTATTCGAGTCCCATGAAATGAAGGTGGGCAATTGAATGAGAACTTCCTTGTTTGATTAATCTCTGCGCGTGCGAGTGGAAATGGGTGTAAAAAACACTGGTATAAGCTCCCAGCCATTATAATGTTTTTATCAATCTAACAAGAAGCCCCCTTGCTTATACATCTGATTTCTCTGCAGATTTTAGAGAAACACAACACAGGTTTCTCTCCGCGGAAAGGAAATAGATTGCTTTGGAGTGCCAAATAAAAACAGCTTTTACAAAACCAGTCGAATCGTTTTTGAGGTCGGTGAAAACTTGCATCCACTTCCCCAAATCAAATTACGAATTGATACGAGTCTGTATCAGCCAGGCTAGGTGGAACGAATATTCTTGGACGAATCTGCGATCAGGGGTTCGACATAAACTTTAAATCGGATTGGGGGAGAGGATTTACCTTGGTAGTGTAATTTTTTAACTTTTTAAATAGTATAGAATTTTGTCTATATTTTAATATAATTTTATTTGTGATTAAACAATTTAAAGTAGTTGTTTTAAGTTTGTTTGTTTGTTTTGTTTTTGTTTTTTGTTTTTTTAAGTGATGGTTGCTATCTATGTAGAAAGAGAAAATATTTTTGGTTATCTTGATGTAAAAATCGACATGGGTCTGATTCATCATATATATGATATCATATCTAGATGCAAGAAAACAACATGACATGATATGACAAAAGACCTCACATGGTAGACGGCAGAAACGGAGGATTTGACAGATATTCTAAACGGAGGATTTGAAGGACATTTTGTCTGTATCATACGGAGTTTTTTAAATTTCTCCCACTCTGAGTTTGTAAAATTTCTTCCGTTCAAAATAATATCAAAAATATTGATTTCAAAATCCACAAACCGCATTTGAAGGCAGGATTTGATGGAGAGGCTCATAGAGCAGGCATGGGAAGAGGGAGGAGCAGCATTGTGCTAGACAAGCTACCCATGCAGAAAATAGAGATGCCCTTCTCACCGTTACTATATTCAAAATTTACATTTGGTTTTTCCTCTTTTTCTTTATTTTCGTTTCGATTCTCTATAATTTTGTTCTTTTGTTTGGATTGTCTTCAATACAAAATAGGTGGTAGAGGGGGACTCTTATATAAGACACAGGCAGAAGGGCAGAACTTTCTCCATTTTTCAGGATTTCATTTTGTTCAAATACATTGGTCTAATTGATTTTTTAAAGCAAGAAAGGCTAGAGTGGATGTTTTGGTTTTAATCAATAAAAATTTGAGATTTTAAAGAAAATTTGAGTTCAAGGAACTAGAAAATTGCATCTACATGTGAGAAAATTGTTTCCCGCTATTTTTTAATGTTAAATTTTAAAAATAATGACTTCAAATATTCACAGTTTTTTTCCTAAAACAGTTTTCATAAAAATAGTTTTGAGGTTGTAAATCATGTTTTTAGGGTCGCGTTAGCATTGGAAAGAAAACATTTGACAAGATGAGAAATTTTGTCTTGATGAAATTTTGGTTGCAGATAATCTCAGGATTGTAGGATATCCACAAAATACATGTGTTGATGGCCAAACTCCACACTCTTTGCTAGCGTTCATTCTACTTGTGCCGAAATAGAAGGGGGTTTGGACATCCACCATGGAGAAATGGAGTGGAATGTAAGAAACACTAGTACATTTGACATGGTTTTTCCACCAAAATTTTTGACCATGAAATAAAAAAGTTTTGGTTGGTCGTTATAGAAGGAAAGCTTTCATTTTTTTTTAAATTTGTGCCCGTGTTCATCGCAAGTTCGACCACAAGAATAACTTAAAAAAAATAA
>MU224729.1:164953-198873 GCA_018584345.1 Thuja plicata | reverse complement strand
AAAGTCTAGTTTCAAAAGAAAAACCCATACATTTGATGCAATTCTAGAATTAGTCCATACTAATTTATGTGGACCCATGAGGACAAAGAGTTATTATGGAGATAGATATTTTATTCTCTTTGTTGATGATTTTTCTAGAATGATGACAGTCATGTTTCTAAAAGACAAATTAGAAGCATTCAAGATTTTAAATGGTACAAAGCAATGGTTGAGAAACAAAGTGGTAAGGAACTAAAATGCTTAAGATCAGATAGAGGAGGGGAATTTATATCAGATGAATTCACTAACTTTTGTAATGAGCATGAAATCAAAAGATAGGTCTTTGTACCAAGAACACCACATCAAAATGCAATTGTTGAACGAAGGAACAGATCCATAGTCAATTGTGCAAGGGAATTGATGATAGAGAAAGGGATCACCCAAATCTTCTAGAGGGAATCTGTTAGTACTGCTGTTTACACATTGAACATAGTACAATTGAAGAAAGACACCTTATGAGCTTTGGTATGGTTACACACCCAATGTAAGTTACTTCAAAAAATTTGGTAGTCAATGTTATATCTTAAAAGATGATAGAAATGGAAAAATTGATGCCAAGAGTGACGAGGAAATATTTCTAGGGTATTCCACCAAAAGCAAGGCTTATAAATGTCTAATTAAAGCCTCTAACAAAATTGTTGAAAGTGCAAATTTAAAGATAGATGAATTTGTAGAGAAGAATGAAAAGGAAAGCACTAAAGAACCAGAGGACTACATCAGGTTTGCTTACAATGAGGAACCTGACACTCTACCCAACCAATGATGTAGAGCTCCCGAGCAATAGATCATTACACCCGAGCATCAGGCTACAAATAACGATGATTAGAATATTTCTCAAAATGATGCACAAAGTGATGGAGAATAGAATGAAGAACATAGTGATGATCAAGATGAAAGACAAAAGATTGAACCTATACTTGTAAGATATGTTAGAAGGAACCATCCAAAAAACCAAATCATAGGAGACAAGAAGGCTGGCATGAGAACCAGAAGTAAGTCTCTAAATACAAGATGTCTTATTTGTGATTATGAGCCTAAATATGTCAATGCTACACTAGATAATGATGAATGGATAAGTGCTATGAATGAAGAGATTGAGAAGATAGAGAAAAACAAGACATGGACACTTGTACCGAGACTAGATGATAAGAGTGTCATCAGTACAAAATGGATATTCAGGAATAAGATGAATGAGAATGGAGAAGTCACTCAAAATAAATCAAGACTAGTATGCAAGGGGTATGCACAAGAAGAAGGGATTGACTATGCAGAGACCTTTGCACCCATTGCTAGGCTAGAAGGACTAAGAATATTTCTTTCTTATGTTGCATATAAAGACTTTAAGGTATACCAAATGGATGTCAAGTCTGCATTCCTGAATGGAATACTTGAGGAAGAGGTATACATTGAGCAACTAGAAGGGTTTGTTGATCCAGACAAGAGAAACATGGTATGTAGACTACACAAAGCCTCATATGGATTGAAACAAGCACCCCAAGCTTGGTATGAAAGACTTCATTCCTATCTTATAAGTATTGGATTTGTAAGGACTAGTGAAAACAATAATCTTTATTTGAAGGAAGATAATAATGCTAACATTTTGATTGCTGAGATATTTGTTGATGACATTATTTTTGGAGGCAATGATATGCTATGCAAATCATTTGCAAATGAGATGAGAAAATAATTTGAGATGTATATGTTTGGAGAGATCAAGTTCTTTCTTGGTCTGTAGATCATGCAACAAGATGAAGGTATTTTCATTACAGAATCCAAGTACATCAAGGAAGTACTAGAAATATTCAAGATGGAAGAGTCCAAACTAGTTGGAACACCAATGGAAACTAGATGCAAAATGACAAAGGAGGACAAGTCATTAGAGGTAAATCAAACTTTGTATAGATCAATGATTGGAAAACTCATGTATGTTGTACATACTAGACCAGATATTGCACATGCAATAGGAATTGTTGCAAGATTTTCTTCTAATACCAGGGAATCACATATGACTTTTGTGAAAAGAATCCTAAGATATCTAAAGAATACCGAGGAATATGGCTTATGGTATAAAAGAGAAGGCAAATTTGAACTTAAGGTCTTTACCAACGCTGATTGGGATGGAAATATTGATGACCAGAAGAGCACAACTGGAGGAGCATTCTTTATGGGTGACAGACTTGTCACATGGATCAGTAAGAAGCAAGGATGCATCTCTCAGTCTACTGCAGAGGCAGGGTATGTTGCTGCTGCTGCAAACTACTCAAATATTGCATGGATCAAACAGTTACTGGAAGGTATGTATATGTGATTCTAGAACCAGTGATTATCTATTGTGATAATACCAATGCAATAAACATATCCAAGAATCCAGTCATGCATGATAAAATAAAGCATATTGCCATCAAGTATCATTATTTGAGAGAACAAGTTCAGGCAAAGGAAGTGATACTTGAATATGTGCAATCAAAGGAACAATTGGCTGATATCTTCACCAAGCCACTGCCCAAGGATGTATTTGAATACTTGAGAAAAAGACTAGGGGTCAGACCCTTGTCTACTGGTCATTAAGCTGACTAGAAGGCTACATCAACCTACATATTATCAAAATATCATTCATGTTGATGCAAGAAGAGAGATGGAATTCAAAGATACATCTATACACATCAAGGTATTTATCTACATCGAGCACCAAATTTATTACCGATGGATTGGGAAATTCAAGGAATATATTATGGAAAGAAAGGATCCATTTGGCATTAATGTCAAAGGGAGATAAATATCTCATTATCATACAGATAAAGGGAAAGAGTTTATCCATTATCACCTATGGAGAGATCATATTCATCACAGTATCCAAAGGGAGAGAAGAAATCAAAAAGGGAGAGTACATACAAAGGAAAAGAATATCAAAAGAAGAGAAAAGTCAAAGGGAGAGAGTTTGACATAGAAGGAGAACACGTCACATCAAAGAAAGAAAGATTCTACACCTATCTAGTGAAGGGATTGAAGACAGACAAAAAGCTGCAAGAATAAAATCTAAGCTATCTGAGCTTACCAAAAGCCAGACATTTGTAATAGTTACATTAGGAAAGATTGATGATATTGTATATTTAATATTGTATTAGCAATAGTATAGTATGATAATGTAGTATGTTGCCATCAATGCCAAAGGGAGAGATTGATGACATGTAACTAATTGAATGTTTAAAGATGTTAAGTTGATGTTCATGCAAGGCATTAAATCAATTAATGTATTGTATTGTCATTGATGTCAACTTGATATAATCTGTATGGTCATGGAAATACTGCCAAAGACTTCAAGGAACCAATGAATCAAAGGCTATGCTATCAGTAATGCATATAAGTCAAGTATTCACTAAGTGATTGCATACACCGACAAAGTGCACACTGACGGTTAGAGTAAAAGAGAAAAGTCACAGTGTTACCTGACAAGCAAATGCACAACATTACCGACAAGCAAAGTTACAATGTTTCCCGACAAGAAAAACATAGTGTAACCCGATGGAAAAAATCTCAGTGTTGCTCAATAGAAAAGACAAGGACGGAGATCTCGATGATAACTGAAGTCACACCGATAGAACAGATAGTTATCACCGATGACTAACTGAAGTGTTGAATGACATAACAGAGAGTTCAGAAAATGACAACATGCTTATATATCAAGGAGATAAAGACATAATTAATGAATACTTATCATTGTTTTAATAATCTAGATAAATATAGAGATAAGTAACTGATTTAAAGTTGATTTGTCCAGTTGGAAAGATCTCTTTGAGATAAAACTGGAGTTTGCTTTAAATCTATTGGCATGAATTGTGGAGCACACCAAGAATCAAGAAAGCTAAGAAAAGAGGAAATAATGTCTATATAGAGACAAACCCAATTCATTACAAATGGGTGTGTGTGGGGTGAACAAGAGAAAAGAGGGAAGATACAAAAGAGAATCTAAAGAAGAAGAAAGTCTTCTTTTAGTCCTGATCAACAAGCTAGAGGAAAGAGCTAGATTCTGCAGACACCGATGAACAGTGAGACAACATAACAGAGTAGAACAAGTGTGGAACAAAGGTATAAGTGATTATATTGATCAGCGAGGTAATGGACTTATAATAGATCTGAAAATCTGCAATTGAGTTGTATGTATGAAAGAATCATTAGTGTTTTAGTTTAACCATTGAAGTATCAAGTCTCTTAACCGAGCAGGACTTAAAATTCTTTTATAATTGAGATACATCCCAAGGAGTATCAAAAAGTTTGATCATGAAAGTAGCATTGGATATGCCCGATACCTATTTACAGGCCAAGTGAGTGTTTGATCAAGGATGGTAGCATTAGATGCCAGATACTAGGTGACAAACTATCTTTAAATCCTCTAACAAGGTCACACCTAATAGTGTGCTTGTAACCTTTAATAGGGTTGGCTCTTAACAGGGCTCACTTTAGAAGAGTGAAAATTTGGGGTACCGGTCCCAGTGGTTTTTCTCTTAACAGGGTTTCCACGTTAAAAATCCATGTGTTATGTGTTTATGTTTCTTTACTTTACTATTTTACATTTCACATATGCAATTCTGGATTGATCGGTATACTCTACATATTTACTATTTTTCAGTAAATAGGTGACTTCTTATCAGTAAACATAAAGAAGAAGGTTTAACAAAGCAATCCAACAAGTAGTAAATTCATATAAGTATTTCAAGGCATTCATCTTGTAGGACAAAAGATAACTAGAGGTATAATCTGTGGTTATAAGTTTTAAGGGCTGATTTAAGGATTAATTTTTGAGGCCACTGATTCACCCCCCCTCTTAGTTATTAATAAAATCAAATGGTGTTCACAAAAACCCAAAACCCATAAGATGATTTCAAATTCTACCTATTGGGTGGGAAGATAGTGCCGCTGATTTTGGTGCCTAAACTAGAATTTGATCTCTGCAACCTAAATTATAGTTTAGTGTCCCAAACAATGGATTTGGAAAAAAAGTGGAAGTTCCACACCCAATTCCATCCCAATTACACTAACCAAATGGGGCCTAAGTGCCTATTAAAGCCATGTTATCTCTTAAGCTCCAGGAAACAAAGAATTGACAGTAAACCTATTATATTGCTACAAGAAATAAATGCTTGCAAAGTAACTTAACTATAAAACTAATGCTAAATAAAATGCTAATGTTGCACTCCTGATGCTTAACTAACACAAGCTCGGTATAAATCAGGCGTGTACTACTCTTCCTGCTTTGGCTGCAAGAACAAACAATTACTGGAACTAAAACTATGAGTTGTAGGAAACAAACTAATGCTAATAAGGATTACTCACCAAGTGGGCCCCCTTGAGTGAGTATCCAGAATTCAATTACAAAAGATGATTCTTCAAAACTCCATTATTGCATTCATGTAAGAACAATTTTGATTGTAGTCATAAAGACGCAATAGAACAAAGTATGCTATTACAAAATTCAATGTTGCCTCTTACTTCTCACGTACGAGATTAAAACTTATTTATAAAAGGAAACTTAACTACTAACTGATCACACCAAGATAATATGTGGATACATTATTGCAACTAAGAAGTAGGAGAAAAAACATCCATAAAGTTAGGAACAAGAACTTATTCAATGAGCATGAAGGAAAAATCTAACTCCCACTACTTCCTAGATTTTCTCAGCATTAAGGACATTATCTTCACTCAATCTTATCCTGGATGTTGCCAACTTCATTCTTGGACTTATTCCAATACTGTTCCTTTAGCTGCGGGACCAGGTCTTCATGAGTAACCACTTGGACGCTTGCTTAGTATGCCTTCTTTAATGAACTGATCTGCATCATAAATTCTTAACAAGAACAAATGACACATGTCTAATATAGCATGCAACACATATTCATTTATCATATGATTAACTATCCATTGAAACATAACTATAGATTATCATATATATGTATATTGCATAGTATTTAAAATGTATTGATATTCAACCATAAGTGTTCAACTTGTGAAATTCTGAACCACAAAACTAAATTTTATGTGGTTGCATGCCACTAACCCAACCAAACAGTAAACAATTCTTAGGGACAAGAAATAAAGAGCAGTGAACAAGGAACATAGCATATGAAGGACTATCCTAGACTTAGAATTTTTTTTATCAAAATTGCGAACAAATATTCATCTCATCATTTTCCCCCTACTAGGCCTAGTGTTGGTCCTCCGACGCTGATAAATTCCTAATTTTTGCATTGATTTGTAAATCTCCAATGTCAGTCTCTCCACTTATTTTTATTTCTATGTTCCAATAGAATCCCTTGTTGTGTTCCAACTTGCTCATCCTACTGCTTTCCAATTGCTCATCTAGTTCATTATCAATACAGTTGTAAAGAGGCCACATAAGAACATGAGGTTGAAAGGTTAAAGGAACCTAGTGCTCTGGCCTTGCTTGTCTTCCTAGTTGTATGTACCTAGGAACACATTGCATTTCTCCCCTGAAGTTGATCAAGTTATGGGGCTCTACTTTTCTTAGCGACATAGGGAGCATTTCCCATCTTTGCATTATTCTTGTAGCAACATTTTACCATTTATGATAAGGAATTCTCTCAAACTCCCTACAAACTTGTTCCCATATGTCAAATATTCTGACACTATGCTCTTGATGGTTGAGACCATATGTAATGTGTAGACAATCAAGGTACATAGTTACAGATTTACTACTTTCTGGTCGTAAAGGCAAAGCTATAATCCTTTCCCTATCTTTGTATCTCCTCAATTGGTCAACAAAACTAATTTCATTCCTAGCCCAAAACATTAGTGCCTTCAAATGTATATCACCAATAAAAAGTAAAGGGTTGCACTCAGTATTTGATGGTACAACATAGTTATGGAGATAAAAGTCACACAACAAATTTTTCATCCATTTAGGGGATATTTTGAAAAGGTCATTGAATTCTATGGAATTCTCAATTTTAGGGTTAGGGTCCCTAAGAATTCTCATTAACTTGAAAAAAGGTGTTGTTCCTCTAAATATAATGCATAGACCCTAGGGGTGGTCTGTATTCCATCAGTTGAGGAATCATTTTAGTAATTGTATCAAGTTTATGCTTTAGGTGTTCTACCTCTTGTTTTTTCTTGTCAATTTCTTTCTGCATTCTGACCTTTTCCAATTCCCACATATTGTGTTCATAATATACTTGCTTATAATAATCCATAGAAACTAAATGGTAGGTTAAACTTTGGGATGTACATGACTGTCAACTGGTTTCTTACTAGTTGAACTACTAGCTTCTTCTGCATTCCTTACCCCCAAATTGAGTTGTTCAACTACCTCTACAAGAGGCATATTCCAAATCACTAGCTGCCATGAATTACTCTGGGATTCTTTAGGTATTCCTAGCTTAACAACTGCAGTATCCAAGTTGTCTAATCCTTGAAAACTATCCCCATATGGGGATGAAATTGTTTCTTCTTCCTCTTGTTCATACATTTCCTTAAGAGGTGCTTCATCATGAACTTCCTCTTCCACATCATTATAATCCCTTAAGGAACTTCCAACATCTTCTCTTTCTAAAGAATGGGGCTCATCTTCAACTTGTTCTTCTTCAGAGATGGTGACTATAGGAATTTATTCCTAGAGTGAACTAGGGTTAATATTAGATTTTGTTGTTTCTTTTTCTTGAATTCTCATACTTCTCCTTACTGGAGTCTCTGTAGTTGCTGCAGGACTTTTCTTTTGAGTGTTCTTCCTGGAAGTTTTGGCTGCAAGAGACTATTCAACAAGGGAAGGAGTTGTTGTGATTTTTCTCTTCTTGGAACTATGGGTGATAGAATCAGGAGTCTATTGTATTTCCTTCTCTGGTGCTTCCTCACTTATTTTTCCTTTCCTACTGGCTACCCTAGTTCTCACAAGAGTTTATGTTACACAAGGGACCTCTTCATTGGTTGTTTTATCAGGGGATTTTGTGCTAGAAGCCCTAATTGTAGGTCTTTTGGTTACATGAAGGAATTCTGAAGTAGAAGGCTCAAATATTCTCTTAGAGGTTCCCCTAGGGGTTCATATTCATTCTATAATAGCCCTTCCACTAGGCCCTACATTTTGTAATTGCACCTCCTTGGCTGAGATAAATTCTTCCCAACCCATGGGTGATACATCCCTTAAAGACATTTTAAATAATAATTTGATTATCCCATGATGTGCTACAACATTTTTTCCCCCTTTTTAACTTCCTCAAAACTCAAAGATAACAGAGTATACAGAAAATTGGGTACATTCATTTGGTGACTGTGTCTCAAATGACTCAATAATTTGAAATGTAGTGCATGAAAATATGAAAAATGGCCTTCACAGGTCAAATAAATGATGATATAGGTGGATAGCTAAGGGTATGGGGGAGGCAGAGACAACCTTCTAGCTCATTTCTTGTCTACCTCCAACCGAGAGTCTCTTCCTACTGTGAATTTTTCTTTGGCTAACCTAGCGTCATGGCCATATGGGTATGGCTCACCTACAGCTGGTAGGCCATATATTTCCACTATCCTTACCTTTGAAGTAATAAATCTCATTCCTCTTACCATAGCTTCACCATCATTGAATGATTTAAAAAATTTAAAGGCAATCTCTTTGTTATAGCCATTCAACCTGAGAAAATAGCTTAACCACCCAATATTTTTGAAAGCCCGCAAACTTGTTTGATCCTGCAGTAAGACCATGTGATCGACTAGCTCATGGTAGATTGGTTGACCACCCATTGTGATCTTCTAAGAATTCTTCACTCAAATCCCTCTGTCAAGTTGTTTTTTTTCTTCTGCAAACACCCTTACCATAGGCACAAACCCTGTTGCTGCTAATACCCTTTGCTCAAAACTTTCTAGACCATATTTAGAACTTTGGAGAAGTTAAATTTATGGGGAATAAAATTCTAGGAGCAATAAATGATATCAAAATTAGTAGGAATGACATGCTCAACTATGAGTACAGAAAAAAATACCAAAAGGTTGGTTTTAAAAATTTCAAAGTTGGGGTAGGTAGATTAAGGACAACTTCTATTTTTTCAGGGTCTACTTGTATGCCAACCTCAAATATATAGTTTCCTAGGACTACACTTTCTTGCATCATCATAAAAAACTTATCACTATTCAAGGATAGGTTATTCTCTTCACATATTTTTAGAACTTTTCCAAGATTAGCCAATACTTCTTCATTGGTAACACCATATGTTTTAAAATCATCCATGTAGATTTACATGTAGTCGTGAGAAATATATGAAAAGATACTAATGTATTCTCTTTGAAATATTGTTGGTGCAGTACAACGTATGCATAGGTTCCTCAAGGATAGGTAAAATTAGTTGTTTCTTGATCTTCAGGGACAATCCTGAACTGATTGTACCCACTATACCCATCTAGGAATGAAAAATATTTCTTTCCTACTAGGGAGTCCAAAACATGATCAATGAAAGGAAAAGGGAAGTGGTATTTCTTAGTGGAATTATTCAACTCTCTATAATCTTCACACACCCTCTATTTGACTCCTTTCCTAAGGCACTATCACTAAGGGAAAAACCCATTGGCTATTTGATATGGGGTATTTGCCTCCTTTGATATTGTCTTATAGGAAGGTTATCCTCCTTGAGATAAATCCTATGGGTACATAGCTTAGGATATAATCCCTTAATATCCCCATAATCCCATGCAAAGGCTTGTTTATGATCATGTAGAAACTTGGCTAAAGATAACTATTGTTGCTAATTAAGTTTATTGTTTATGTTCAAGCATCGACCTGGTGAAATCTCAATCTGCTTGGTTAGTTCAATCATGGAAGCTTTATTCAAGGAAGACATTTGGATCTCATGGGGAAGTAGGATATGGTAGATTTGTTTGACTATAGGAAGGTGGAATGACTCAGACTCTGGATATAAATGATATAGGGAGCATTGCTATGCAGAGGAACATCCTAAGGATTGTTCCCTCATCCCATAATTATTCTGCGTGATGTTAGTGAGCAATTCATCCTATTCTAGGTGCAAGAAAGGGTTACTTCTTAGCATCATTGATTATATTATTGAATTTAATTCCTTATATTCTTCCCCTATATCTGGCCATATAGGTGTTACTAGTTCATGCTAGGCATGAGAAAGTGAATACAAGGCTAGCTTCTTTGTAGTTAGACCATAAAAAATGGTTATATCTCCTAAATGATATCCAATATAGGCATCTGCAGTAGCTAACCATAGCTATCCTATAATGATAGGATATCCCCCAAGTGTGGCTTTAGGAGAAAGGATCATAAAATTTTTAGGGTATTCCCAAGAGTCCAATGTCACAACTACATCTTCCACCATCCCATCAGGATTAACTATGGAACTGTTTGCAAGCTGTAGGACAATAGGAGTAGTGCTAAGGTTTGGAATGCTAAGTTTCTACATAATATCTTTAGTTGTGACATTGATAGCCACACATAGGTTAATTAGAACATTCTTTATTAATGTTCCATTAATAATGACCTCTACAATTGGACTGCCAAGGTCAGAGTATTTGGGGACAACTACTTTTCCAAGCACAATGTCAGCTAGCTATCCTAAGACAAGGAATTTTTGGGGATCCTTTATCTTCCTTCTAGGATTCTTGAGACAAGCTTCTATGATATCCTTTCCATAAATAGGTACATCTTTGATTGCTTGAAAGAGTGTAATTTTAACACAAATGTGTTTAAGCTGATCAAGTATGTCAAAAAATGCTCCATCTATAGGTTTAGATACTTCAACTTATAACCTTTGTGGACAAGGTGGGTTTGATTTCTTAGGTAGCTTAGATACCTTAGGTAGGTCTAATTGAACAAGGATAGGAGCTAAATTTTTTGGTTATGGCTCATCATATGATCTTTTAGTTATGATAAGGTAAGCTAGTGTAGGTAATGTAGTCCTAGTCCCTAGATAAATATAATTGATATTTATGGCATAAGCAAGGTATTGATTAGGATCTCATGAGTAGATATTTTGTTGCTGCTGCTGAAGCTGAGGTCTATTATTAGGATTTGGCTGAGGTTGAGCAGGTAGCTAAGTTGGTCTTGGAGGATTAGCATTAACTGCAGGAGGTGGCATAAGTACTTGTTGTTGTGGCTCTAGAAATCCAGAGGATTGATTTGGCCATTGTTGGCCTCCTCTCCATTGCAGATTGTGTTTCCAATTACCATGTGGTGGCTTCTATGCCCCTTGAGGTTGTTGTTAGCTCCCTTGGAGGTTTTTCCATTGAGGATTTTGGTAATTTTTCCACTGAGGCTCAAGATTATTCCAAGGTTGAGACTGATAACTAAAATAAGGCTGTCATTGATTGTTATATGCATTGGAATAAGGACCACTAAAAGTTAAAGGGTCTTATGGCATACCTTTTCTTGGAGCCCATGGCATCCTTTGTGCAAAAAATAATACTTTCTCATCATATCCTTCTATTGTCTTGAAGTCAGTGCGCAACTACTTAGTCTCAAGGTTAGCCACCATCTTACATTTGCAGTCTGTCTTCTTTGTCTACAATGAGGGCAAAATTTGGCTAGCATAACATCAGATTAGTCATGTTTCTTCTTTGATTTCATGGTGTCCATTTGTGTTTCCATGTTATTAATAATAGCCTCCTTGAAATCTGATAGAAGATGGGTTATCTCTATTCTTGAAGCTCTAGTACCATTTGATTTTCCTATGACAAGTTTATATCCTCTTCCTTTCTTGACAACATCTCTAGAGTAGTTTAGACATATCCTCTTCATTTCATCCCACATGGACCAATTTATATCTCCTCCTACCATTAGTTCCAGAGTTTCAATTCATCCTTCATTTATTCCTCTAAGAAAGATCAATTTATGGGACTCTTGATTGAGCTGGCGTTGAGTGTTCTTTTGTAGATTAAAAAAGAACTGAGATACACAGTCCTCAAGAATTTCATCCTATTTTTGTGTCATCTCCCCTATAGTACTCTTTATACTTATCCAAGAATGTATTCTTTGTCTCCTCCCAAGTATGGACAACATCACTTCCTAGTCCTATAAACCATCTCAATGTTGACTCCTTAAGAGTTGCAAGAAATAATTTAATCCTATGAGCATCAGTAGTGTATTCATAACTCCTACAGAGGATATCAAACTCAAAGAGAAAGGTATTAGGATCCTCTATTACTAGGCCATAAAACTTGGGAAGGACTAAAGAGGAAATATTCTTGAGATTGTTATTGTCATGTTGATCATTGATGGGAAATGCAAAGGTAGGGGGAGCTGCCATTCTTGGTGGGCCTCTCAGTGGACCTCTTAGATAGTAGACTACTAAATCCAATTGTTTATCCTCTTCTTGATGGGCAGGATATTTAGGGTGTTGAATATGAAAATTGGTTATTTTTTCAACAAGGGGGTTTAAGTCAAGAGGTTCCTAAAAAATGTGAAGGCCAAGGGGATCATCTTTTGAGGATGACTAGGAAGTGGGTAGGTTTGGAATAACATCAATAGAAGGATTTCTAACTGAATTATAGTAGTAATGAAAAGCATGAAATTGAATTGACTTCTACAAATGGTTGTATTAGGTCCTTAGCTTGACACCATCCCTACCAACGATGCCAAAAATGCTTGACTTCACAAAGGGATCAATAACTAGTTCATAACTCAACTCAAGGATTGGATATCCTATCTGAGTAGATATATTTCTTGTTATGAAGGCTCATTTAATCATCAACCCAGGGATGTATATTTGAAATGGGACTGCACAATATATGCACTAAGTGCCTACTAAATCCATGCCATCTCTCAAGCTATAGGAAATAAAGACTTGAAAGTAAACCTATTCTATTTTTGTAGGAAATAAATGCTCACAAAGAAACTTAGCTAAAACACTAATGCTAAATAAAATTCTAATGTTGAAATCATGATGCTTAACTAACACAACCTCAGTATAAATCAGGCATGTAATACTCTTATTACTCTTGCTGCAGGAATAGACAAATACTGGAACTAGAACTATGAGTTGTAGGAAAAAAGCTAAACCTACTAAGGATTACTCACTAAGTGGGCCCCCTTGAGTGAGTATCCAGATTTCAATGAAAAAAAATGATTCTTCAAAACTCCATTATTACATTCATGTAAGAACAAGTCTGATTGTATTTATAAAGCTAAAATAGAACAAAATATGCTATTACAAAATTCACAATTGTCTCTTACTTGTCACATAGGAGAGTAGCACTTATTTATAAAAGAAAACTTAACTACTAATTGATTACACCAAGAGAATAGGTGGATACATTATTGCAACTAATAAGTAGGAGCAAAAACATCCATAAAGGTAGGAACAAGAACTTATTTAACAAGCATGAAGAACATATCTAACTCCCACTACTTCCTATATTTTCTCAGCATTACAAACATTCTCTTGACTCAATCTTATCCTGGATGTCGCCAACTTCATTCTTGGACTAATTCCAATACCATTCCTTTAGCTACATGACTAGGTCTTCATGAGTAACCACTTGGGCGCTTGCTTGGCCATGCCTTCTTTAATTAACTGACCTGCATCATAAATGCTTAACAAGAACAAATAACACACATCCAATATAACATGCAACACATATTCATTCATTTTATTTTTAACTATCCATTGAAACATAACTACAGATTATCATATATAAGTATAGTGCATTGCATTTAAAAAATATTGATGTTCAACCATAAGTGTCCAACTGGTGCAGTCAAGGATAGAGAATCCCCAAAGGAGATGTCAAATCCTTGAAAATTTTATCAACACAATAGAAAATAACAAGATACAATCAACATCAACATGATTTTCATCCAAACAAAAAGTTTTGTTAATCTTTATTTCTTTATACATGTCAGGTTGTAAGCCTTCCTAGTTTAGGCCAAGTACAAAGAAAACCTAACAACAAAACCCAACTCAGACCTATCCCTAGATCTTCCTAAGTCTCAGAGCATTATTCTAGCAGCTTCTCTACTACCCAGCCCTTCTCTAGACTTCTTCCTCTTCATCTTCCAAATGAGCACAAACCCTAAATTTATACAAAACCACCAATAGGTTGGCCTTAACCAACTTTACATATCCAAAGAAACATTTTAGAACCAATCGGCCTTAACCCAAAGTAAATACAATATTTAATTATTTCTCGAAGACCTATCCAAAAAATAAAGTCATCCACACAAATATCCACATAGGAAATCACTCCAATCATTACCAACGATCAAAACAATGACCGCAACGTCGATCAATCGACTAGTTAACACCACTGAACCAGTGTCATGAAGAACAACAACAACCAATAAAATAATAATAGGATATCTCAAACCAAACCACCTCAAGAAGAGGGATAATAGAATTTGACTCTATGGACAACAATGAACAAACCCTTTTCACTGCTCCTACCCAACATCTCTAAAGATTGACTGCTTACCAAATCTCAAAAAATTGCCTGGAATCAACAACTCCTTCATACATCCCATCACAAAATCCAACATAACTCGATCACGGTAACTCCAAACAAGTTGCTATCATAGGAAAAGATTCCTAATGATATCATGAACATCATATCACGACTACACCTTTTAAAGATACAAAAAACTTTACTGAGCCATATATCACCCAACTGGTGACCCAAAACATAAACAAACACAAAAAATGGTAATAAGAGTCCACTAGAACACTGATTGTTTTTGGATGATATAAGATTACCAAGGACCCAAGATGCTTCTACATCAGACACCTAGGGCACAATTTTTTTCCCCCATGAGAATAGGTCATGAAAATATTGAAGAACAAGGGATAGTAATCCCATACTCATTCGTCATCCACAAGCCTTCCTCATCTTCAACCTACATTGCCTTCCTCCTGTCATCAGCTAGGTCCAAGAAATGATTCATATCCAACTCACTATGAGGTCCAACTTCCAGTTCATCCTTTAGGTCTTCTCTCAACTCATATCTTCTACAAAGATTTAGATGCTTCATCTTCTCCTCCTTATCCACCAAAGGAATCAATCTACACCTCTTACCATCCTTGCTAATGGTAATTGTATTTTGTCTATAGTCTTGAACAAACTCTCTATCATACTGCCAAGGTCTACCAAGTAAAACATGACATGCACTCATGACCACTATGTCACATAATACTGTATCCTTATAAGAACCAATGCAAAAAATCACCATGCATTATTCCCTTACTTCCATCACATGATCATCATGCAACCAACCAATCCTATAAGGTCTTGGATATCTAAGTATTTTCAAACCAAGCTTCTACTCCATCTCTTCAGAAAGTAAGTTGTCAGTGCTTCCACCATCTACAATCACCTCACAACACTTGCAACAGTCAAATACAAAGAATCCCAAAAGGAGATGTCAAATCCTTGTAGAAGTTATCAACACATTAGAAAACAACAAGATACAATTAACATCAACATGATTTTCATCCAAACAAAAAGTTCTGTTAATCAAAATTTATTTATACATGTTGGGTTGTAAGGCTTTCCTAGTTTAGGCCAAGTACAAAGAAAAACTAATAATAAAACCCAACTCAGAGCTATCCCTAGATCATCCTAAGTCTCAGATCATTCCTCTAGTAGCTTCTCTTCTATCTATCCCCTCTCTAGACTTCTTCCTCCTCATCTTCCAAATGAGTGCAAGCCCTAAATTTATACAAAACCACCAATAGGTCGGCCTCAACCAACTTTACATATCCAAAGAAATGTTTTAGACCCAGTCAGCCTTAACCCAAATTAAATAAAATATTTAATTATTTACTGATGACCTATCCAAAAAATAAAGTTGGTCATGGAAAGATCCACATTGGAAATCATGCCAGTCATTACCAATGATCATAATAATGACCACAACCTCGATCAATCGACCAGATAACTCCACTGAACTAGTGTCATAAAGAACAACAACATCAGATAGAGAAGTAATAACCACACCACCTTGAGAATCATGATCATAGAATTTGACTTTACGAACAAAAATGAACAAACCCTTTTCACCGTTCTTGCCTAACATCTCTACAGATCGACCGTTCACTAAATCTCAGAAAACTGCCTAGAACCAGAAACTCCTTCACACATCCAATCACAGAATCCAACATAACTCAAGCACGATAAATCCAAACAAGGTGATATCATAGGAAAATATTCCTAATGATATCATAAACATTATATCATGACCGCACCTTCTGAAGATCCACAAAACTTCACGGAGCCAACAATCACCCAACCGATGACCCAAAACATAAACAAACACAAAAATTGGTAACAAGAGTCCACCAAAACTCTGATTGTTTTTGGATGATACAAGATTACCAAGGACCCGAGATGCTTTTGCATCAGATACCTGGGGTACAAAAATATTTTTCATGAGAACAAGTCATGAAAATCTCAAAGAACAAGGGACAGTAATCCCATACTCATTCTTCATCCACAAACCTTCCTCATCTGTAACCTACATTTCCTTCCTCTTGTAATCAACCAATTCTAGCAAATTATTCATATCCAACTCACTATCAGGTTTAACTTCCAGTTCATCCTTCAGGTATGCTCTCAACTCATATCTTCTGCAAAGACTCATATGCTTCACCTTCTCCTCCTTATCTGCCAAAGGAATCAATCTACACCTCTTACCATCCTTGCTAATGGTAATTACATTTTGTCTACAGTCATGAACAACCTCTTTGTCATAGTGCCAAGTTCTACCAAGTAAAACATGAAATGCACTCATGACTACTATGTCACATAATATTGGATCCTTATAAGAACCAATGCAAAAATTCACCATGCATTGTTCCCTTACTTCCACCACATGATCATCATGCAACCAACCAATCCTATAAGGTCTTGGATGTCCAAGCCTTTTCAAACCAAGCTTCTACACCATCTCTTTAGAAACTAAGTTGTCAGTGCTTCCACCATCTACAATCACCTCACAACACTTACCTCCAACCTTACATCCAATCCTAAATAAACTCTTATGATGATAAGGTTTTGTATCCTTGTAATCATAAGAGTTTCCCCATCTTTAGGAGCATTCTTAGAGACACCAACAAATGGTCCATATTCTTCACTCACCCAAGAAAATATCTTGTCTTCCTTACATTGAAAATTCCCTTTTCCTTTCAATAACTCTTTACCACCATTATCTCCCTTAGGTGTAATAGTTTAGCTTCTACTTCAGCCTCTTGTTTGCCCTTATCACCAACAACAACTTGCTTCTCTCTTCCTCCAGAGTTATTAGATTGTTTCCTATTCATCTTATCTTTTGCCTTCAAGGCATACTAATAAGCCTCCTTAATATACCCAATCCCAAACATACTCATATCACCCTGAATATTGAACCTCAAACCATTCACATACCTATCCACCTTCTCTTTAGAAAGCTCTTTGTGATGATATCTAATGGTTACCTTATAAAACTCTTCAGTGTAATCCTTCACACTCAGGTCCTTCTACTTCAGGTTCTACAACCTCTTGAATAACTCAAATTCATAGTCCCAGGTATGAAATTAGTCTTCAATTTTGCAACCATCATCCTCCACCAAGTGATCTTCATTTCACCTTCCTCTTCTCGATCCTTCTGCAATTCTTTCCACTATAAAGTTTCATGACCTTTCAAATTTATCTGTGCCAACCTTAATCTCCAAGGATCTTGAATATCTTCTAACTCAAAGTGATCTTCTAACTCATAGATCTAATTAATCAGGTCTTTAAGATTCAAAGTACTTGAGTAATTAGATACTTCCAGCCTATAACCAACACCAAGCCTATCTATAGGTCTCATCAACCGGTCATATCCATCACTCCCAATAGATCTAACAACATCTGGAGCTCCAAATCCTTTTGCAACTTCCTTGAAACCATCATCAGATCTAAGATTTCTACATAATCCAACAACAACAGTCTTGATACCTTCCATGACCTCATTCCTTAAACCGATCATCTAATTTCTAATCTCATCTCAGAGATATTCCTTCATCTTCTCCATCAACCTGGGATTCATTCTCGGTGGCATCCTTCCAAATCTTAGGTTTATCAACCTCCAATCAATGATTTGATTCACCAAATATGATACCCTAACCCTTGAAAAACCCTAGTTCTTAAGAACAACTTAAGAAGTAGCAAAAAGTCCTCATACTAGCCATCTTGTGCAACTCCTTCATTGATGCAAGTCAGATCCAACTTATGCCACCTTACAACAATGCCACAAGAACAACACAAGTCTAGAATTTAGATCTATAGCCACCAAATAAGACCAGATCATGCTTTGATACCATCTGATATAGTCAAGGACTCAGAATCTGGGGGGGAGATGTCAAATCCTTGTAGCAGTTATCAACACAATGGAAAATAAAAAGATACAATCAACATCAACATGATTTGCATCCAAACAACAAGTTTTGCTAATTAGAATTTATTTATAAATGTCAGGATGTAAAGCCTTCCCTTTTTAGGCCAAGTACAAAGAAAACCTAACAACAAAACCTAACTCAGACCTATCCATAGATATTTCTAAGTCTTAGAGAATTCCTCTAGCAGCTTCTCTGCTACCTAGCCCTTCTCTATACTTCTTCCTCCTCATCTTCCAAATGAGCGCAAGCCCCAAATTTATACAAAACCATTAATAGGTCGGCCTCAACCAACTTTACATATCCCAAGATATGTTTTAGACCTAGTCGGCCTTAACCCAAATTAAATACAACATTTAAGATCCATATCATGATCGTACCTTTTGAATATCCACAGAACTTCATCGAGCCAACAATCACCCAACCGATGACCCAGAATAGAAACAAACAGAAAAATTGGTAACAAGATTCCACCAGAACACTGATTGTTTTGGGATGATGCAAGATTACCAAGGACGCAAGATGCTCCTACATCACCAACTTATGAAAATGTGAACCATGAAACTGAATTTTATGTGGTTGCATGTCTCTGAACCAACCAAATAGTAAATAAGGCTTAAGGACATGAAATAAAGAGCACTGAACAAGGAACATAACATATGAATGACTATCATAGACTTAGAAATTTTTTATCAAAATCATGGGAAAATATCCATCTCTTTAACTCCTTCACACTTCATTCAAACAATCTTTCCTCTTTTATTGATTGCAACAGGGCGGTCTCAAGCAATTATTTTTTATTAAGTTCAACAACATAACAAGGGTGTCAAACCTTACACAACCACAACCTGAAGGTGTCAAGAGATTAGTTTAAAAACACACCAACAAAGGTTTTGGTTGCTACAAGTCAAGGCTATTAAAAAAACACAAAAAGAAAGTTAGTGGCCCTCCTCAAAGAATCTCCATAGAGAACAAGAGGCCAAAACTAGCCACTTACAACACAAGGGCCAAAAAAAGGCCAATAACAACACATAGTAAAAAATACACTTAGTGGTATAGAATTAAAAGGGGATTTTGAAAGGCTCTCCAAACCTTCACACTGGGTAACAAAATGGTTCCCAAATCCATCTAGTAGAAGAAGAATAAAAATGACACCACCCCAACAGAAAATCCTCCCCCCATCTGCAAAACTCCTTTCCACCTCAATAGAAAAGGAGCCCACCTCTATAGGATTAGAAAAGGAAGAGAGCATCATATTGGAGATCCTACTACAATTCCAACCTATCTCCATTTTGGATGATATTAGATTTGGGTACTATTTATGTTGTTGATATTCATGTTTTGTCACTGATGTCAACATATGTTTCTATGGAGAGAACAAACTGGTTATGATAACTAACAGAAGTATATGAAAACTGTACAGATGAATCAGAATGATCAAAGATAAGGATATGAAGAAGAATGTGTGATGACCTTATTCCTAATGTTTCTTGGCTTAATATTGCACATTGCTGATGTTACAGATGTTTTAGTGAAGATTGGTTTCTGGATTGTGATAGTGATGCTTGACAAAGCAGGTCTCTATGTTTTGGGTATATCTTATAGACAAAGATGTTTTAGGTTATGCGAGATTAAATGATGATAGAGGACACATTGAGGAATTTTGGGTATTTATCAATAATTGTGAACATGTTGGTGATGTCAACTATGGCGTGTATTATGGAGGAGACCTATTTGGTGGCCGACTTCAGAGATGTAGTGTGTATTATGGATTGTGAGAGTGGATTGCAGATCTTGGAGTATATATGATGTATTATAATTTCTGTTTACTTGTTTTAGGTATTGTGTGTATCTTAGAAAGGGGTTAAATAATTATTTTTATATTGGAAAGCCTTAAGTGGATGGCCTAATTAATTAATTATATTGGGAAAGCTTAATTGGCCGACCTAATCAATTATTGTAATAGGGTATATATGAGAGATATTTTATTTTGAAAATATAGATGTATGGTGAGAAGGTATTTGCAAAGACAGAGAAGTGTAGAAGCTATGAGGCTTGTTTGGCTGCTGGATGTAGAGAAGAGTTTGTGATTGTAATACTTCATTATAACTGACCAAGCAAAGACAGTTTCTATCAGACATTTCACTGGATTGTATATTTCTCTATATAAACTTGTTTAGATTGTTAATCCTTGAGGGTGGATTTAACCTTCTTTGGGTAGTGTGCCTAGGCAATGAGCACAATGTTACTCTTGACTTTTAACAGGGTCTATCCTTTAACAGGGACTATGTACTGTAATGTTGTAATAAGCTCCTTACAAGTCTAAACATTTTAACAGGGATACTATACTCTCAGTACATCATTTGTAGGTGTTAATTCCCATAGGGGTTTTACCTTTAACAAGGTTTCCTCGACAACAAGTATTGTGTTATTGTGTTGGCATTTACTGTGTTATCATTTGCATTAAAGTTTTGGTTTATAAGTTTAAATTTTAATATTATGTATCACAACTGATTCACCTCCCCTCTCAATTGTGCTTGTGGACTATTATTCCTAACACTCCAACTATCCACTAAAAGGAAAAGACCACATAAAGTTAAAAACATCCTCTTTTACAAAGCAAGTCTCCACCTCTATAGGGGACACTTCCACCTCCATAGAAACTGCAAAAGAGGAAGAAGCAAATAAAATGTGTCAAGCCCTCACCATGTTGATCAAAACACACCCCAACTTCACAGAGACAAGTAAAATGCCAAAACCCGTCCCAATCCTCAACCAAAAACAACCATAGAATAGGACATGCCCTTGAAAAATATCAGCAAACATTTGGCCACCAGAAAAAACAAGGCTATTGTCCTTACCAGCTAAAATGGACAGTCCAAACAAAAAGATAAAAAGTAACGTGAGGTCAAAAAATTTGGCACTAGAAACCAGAAAATGCATCATCTTTAAACTCTCAACAAAGAGAGGAACATTATCTATAAATCCTTGTAGATGTCAAGGCTTAGACACAAATTACAAACATTGAAAACCAACCAAACTCCAATAGATTGAGGGTCAAGCACACACCTAATTTGTAGGCTTCTATTAATGTGGATCAACACTATTATGCCCCCAGACAGGGTAGGAGCATAAAATAATTTCAAGCAAATAGAAAAAGACCCCTTTCAACTAGCAAGCCTTTGAACACCATAACTGCATAGGGTCCTTCCACTAGAGTCAAAATACCATGGAAAACCATGACCAAAGAGCAAAGTTCATACAAAGGGGGGAAAAAGTAGACACCCCTTCCAACCCAACCACGCATTAGCATAACTCCCCTCAAAGAGATAGAGCATCACAGTCCAAACACTTAGGAGAAACTTGGGAAAAGCCTTCACAAACCCTTGTGGCCATCATGGAAGGGTAGGAGTAACAAAAAAATAAACAGAAACCACTCCCCAACCACTATAACCATACCAACCCTTTCTAAAAATACTGAAACACCATAGACACCCCAACATGGAGAGTGGGATATGTTTTAACCCCATTAAAAACCCCAACCCAAAGGGAAAAAATGTCTTTTACATAGTGGTCATTGCCACTATGCTCCATCCCTTAGCAAGGCTAGACATATTGTTCACTGTATTAGGAATAATCATTGGCAAAGAGTTGTGACTTGTGTAACATGCAAATGTAGAAAAACAACCCAGGACACAATGCCAACAACATGGTTGTAGCTCACACCAAACATAATATCCTCCTTACCAAGGTAGTGAACCCTCTCAAGCCAAGGTAGCGGCCAGTCAACAATCAAATCTGTAGGCATAGGGCATTGTCCATGATGTGGATGCCCTCTTTTCAGAAGGATGCATGGTATCAGAAACCACTTCACCATTA
Organism: Thuja plicata; assembly: GCA_018584345.1. Taxonomy (NCBI): domain Eukaryota; kingdom Viridiplantae; phylum Streptophyta; class Pinopsida; order Cupressales; family Cupressaceae; genus Thuja; species Thuja plicata. Next base: position 176,596 of record MU224729.1, on the reverse strand, counting down.
CAACCCCCCACACAGATGGTCCATACAAAGATCCATCACAAGTATAGGGGTTTCCAAATCCCCAACACACCCAATCATAAAACTTCTACAAATGAGGAATATCTCATAGAAATAGAAAATTTCTACTAAAAAAGAAGGTTGTTCCATACACAACGCCCCTAGTAACCAAGTGAAAACCAAAATGGAGTCAGTGCAAATGCTAGAAAAGGCACTGAATAATCTAGATCCGCCCAACACAAGGATGTTAACTTCTAGACAAAGCCAACCAACCACACACAACCCACCAACGCTCACACACAGAGGCATGATAGGGACAAAATAGACCACCACCAAATAGCATACCCCCTCAGAGCCACTAGAATCAACATCTTCCCCTTCTGCAATATTGGATTTTGAGAAACCTCCCCTACTTCTCTTTCTGCTCAGAGCCAACTTCTTTCTCATGTAAACTTTTTTTGTCTTGGTTTGCTACTTAAATTTTATCAACATAGGTGGTACAATGTAAATTTCAAGTTGAACATAATGGATCATTTGGACTCTTATCCTTGGATAGTGGAATTGCTACCATTGAGTTATTGAAACTAAGTTGTGAAAAATAGAATGGCTAAAGTTTTGCAATCATTACTTAATTAAAAAAAATCAAATGGTTGCACACATTTCTCTCCCTCCTCTTTTATATTTTTATCTAAATGAATTTAAAAGGTTTTAGTAAATGCTTAAAGAAACATAAAGATAAAACTCTCGAGAAATATTAAGAAAAGATTGACAAATGTCAACATCATAATGAATGAGACAACATGTATTAAAAAATCTCAATCCAATAAAAGATAAAAGCACTCCTAAGTTTGGCTTAATTAAAAGTAATAAAGGACATAATTAGATAATTAATTAGGGAGTTATTCTCATTACTCTAACACCCAAACCATTAAGATTAACTTATGAAGAATCTAAAACCAAATATGAGTGCGAGGATGAATGTGTGAATGGGTCCTTGCAATAAGACTTGATCATGTGTCGATGTAGAAACAAATGTATTCTCTCACAACTCGAGAAAGGGAGATAGCCACATGGGGAAAACTCCTCTCCAAAAGAGAGAAAATGAAATAATTGTAATAGTGAAAGAAGGAAATAAGGAGGACCCAATGTGACCTCCCAAGGATTGCTTAAATAGTACAATAAATGTCCCTCCATAAGAGATAAAATGAGGATAGGAATCCTCCCATAAAGATTAAACTTCCAATATATTTTAGGACATATTACTTTTGTATATGTATGTTGTAATTAGTTTATTAATTATCATTATTGTGCTATTTTATCTATTTTTAAATGGTATTTGTATGTATATTTATGTATGCATGTATGTATACATACATACATATACATAGTTGATTTAACTTTTTTATGTTATTTATATTTTTTCTATAGTTCTATAATTTTTATTTATTTGTTTGTTTAATTATTTTTTGTTATTTCTAGTTGTTTTAATTTAGTTTTGTCTTTCTCTTTTGATTTATTTTCCTCTTTGTTATCAATTTATTCATTATCTCTTTTTAGCATATCATTTCTTGTACAACCTCTCTCCTCTTCCCCTCTCCCATATTTTTATTCCTTTGGGGTCTGCAACAACCTATAATTCTACTCTTTCAAGTCTCTTACATCTCGATGATGGATCATATACGATCTGAAATGTTTGAGAAAAAAGTACACAAAGTTTAGTCTATAAAAAATAGCAAAAAATGTGATCGTATAATCAATGTCACGAGAGCTAGATGAAGAGGAAAAATCATCTTGGATCCAAAGTTAATTCTCTATACATGTGAAAACAATTTGAAGAATAGGACTATCATAGAACTATAAAAGAACTTTTCCTTTTCCTTTTAGGATACCTCATTTAGTGAAATAATTTGGTTATCAAATATGTTACAAGGCAAGATGAATTAGAAGCATCCATAATTAACCATTATCAAGGACAATACTTTTTTAAGGGGGCAAGTTACACTCATTCCAAATTGAATAGAAATGCAAGACAAAAAGTTGATATAGAATAAAATTGAGATCTTATCATCATTGATTGATATTTTAACATTCTAACATCATGGATCTCAAAATAAAAATGCTAGCAACCCCTAGTTTGAATCCAAGATAATTTTGGTTGGACAACAACGCGATGCACAAACATCAAGAAAATATTTTTAATTCAAAAAGAGCATATAACATATCAGATTACTTTTGATGTATTCCACCCATTTTAAGCAACAAAACCTTCCATTATTCATTCATTTGGCATAAGGAATCACTCTTGGCTCTCACGCTGACTCTTTTAGCAAAAATATATAAAAAATATACACACGATCTCACAAGCAGCCAAGTCTTCTCTTACATACTTTTAAATTATCATCTAAAGAGAGGGGTCTTCACTGCATAACACTTTCTCTTTTCTCTTATCTCTTATGTATTGTTTGGCAATATTTTTTAATCTATGAAATCTCAAAGTACATTTATTGTCTATTTCATTTAATCTCATGTAAAGGGGGATTTCCTCCATTAAGAGAGGTTTTTTTCTATTGCATGATCATTATCATTTTATCTTACTTGATATGAGTTTTCCTCCATTAAGTGAGGTTATTTTATATTAAAAAATCATTTGATATTTTTTTCCAAATCTATTTATTTGGTTGTCCGTAGAGGTGGAAACACCAAAATGAGGGGTTGAATAAGGCGAAGCCCTATACAACCCCAATATTTTTACTCATCTTGTGTGTGTAGGTGGTGAATAGGTTCATGGAGTGAGAGGATCCTTCTAGATGTAATTCTAGAATATTTATGTTTTATGTCTCTATGGACTACATCACAACACATAGACATCCCCATGGCACATTTGCATCCGAGGATGAGACTCTGCAGCTTGTTTTAGAATAAGTACATGTTTCTAGCTTCTAATTTCTACAATCAAAGTATGTTTATCTTTATGTATCATCAATTTATTTAAAGATTTCATTTCATCTTCCTAGATTAGAATATTTATTTGATTTATCTTCCTAGCTTACAAGAGTGCTAGTAAATTGAGGTGATGTTGGGTCATTTTCTCTTTGAGATCTTGAAATCTTAAAGATATAAATCTACTACTCTACATTTTGGTGAGATCTTGAAATCTTAAAGATAAAAAATTTCCTAGTCTACATTTTGGTGAACTTGTAATGAATTCCTTATGTTAAATAATACCATACACTGATTCAATGTATTCAACAAGGTATTCTAAAGAGACAATTTTGATATTTTGAAATATGCCTAGGATGATTCCTAGGGATAAAGTACATTAAATGTGTTCCACACCTTTACCTTCCCTCTATAAAGGTTGAAAAGTCCTCTGTGGCTCCTCAAACACCTCAGAGATCGATCATTTATACTTTTACCAACCCTTCCCTGAAAATTTTTAAGTCTATTTATGGTAAACTATTTGATGGTAACTCTCCCAATTTGTTCACAAAGTTGACTCAATCTAGATATACTTCTTATAATTTTGTTGCTCACACATATAATATTAAAAGGAATAAAAAAATGTTTTCAACCTAGTGTTTCTTTACCACCTTCTTCAGAAGACCTTCTGCAAGTACCTAAACCCATAACCAAGAAACCAGGCGACTAGGATCTTATTGATCAACTTTGTATTTCCCCTACTAAGATCTCACTTTTTGACTTACTTCAAATAACTCTAGTTTATCAGATTGTGCTTTAAGAAGCTCATTAAATAATCTAATTTCCTTCTTCTGCTAGGTCCACAGATGTAAATGCATTAATGAATCATATATATGATGACATTTTGAATATTACATTCTATCTACATGAAATATCACCTTCAGAAGTAAGAAATATAGTAAATATATTAATGATAATTATTTATATTAATGACATTGTTATAAGATGAACCCTCTTTTATACCAGTTTGACACTCAATATTTATGGTTTGGGCTTATTACCTAGGATTGAGGTAGATAAAAACTCTCTAGTTGCATATTTATTATTTATGTGTGGCTTTGATAACACTTGTAAAATTACTTTAGGTACTGCCATATTGCCTTTAAAGATTGGACTAGTCACTATAACAACCCTGGCATATATTATGCTAGGGAATTTTCCATACAACCTTCTTCTAGGTATGTATTGGTTGCATGATTTAGGGGAAATTTTATCTAATTTACACAATTATATTAAGTTTGTGGCCAAATATTAGGTGGTTATAGTTAAGGCTAACCACGATGCCGTGTACTAGTGTCAAATGGTAGTAGTATGTCAAACCTCATTTGTGTCTAGTTTTCAGAACTACATTTTGTTGATGTCTTCAAATATGTCAACATTTTCTCCTTTGGTATCCTCTAAGTCAGAGGCCTAGGATAAACTTGTCCCGAAGGAAGAATCTTCTAAGAAATAAGACCCTCCCATGGAGGACCCTCGTAAAGTATATCACTCTAAAGAAAAAAGTCCTAAATCTACCCTTACTAAATCATCTCCATCTAAGGTCAATGCATGTATGGGTGATGATTGTGGAATATTACATTTTATCAATTACCATATTGGTGAATACAAGGGAGACCCAGTTCACTTGAAAATTCCTAAGATTTCATTTTCCTCTACTACAAAGAATGATTATGCTTCTATAAAACCAAGTGATATATTCTACACTGATACATTGACCTTTGAGGAACTTTATTCCATCCATGGGCCAGGGTATGATTTGATGTCTAAATATGACATGGTGTTAGGGGTTTTGGACCTAATGAGGAAGGTATTCAATTTCCTCTAGATCCCAAGTTTCATCACTATAATACTCAAATCAAATTCCATACAACATCCTAAAAAGAAAAACAATAGTTGAAGGTCAACATGATTTTTGGCAAACCTCTCCTCTTGAGCTAGTTCACCCTGAATGTGTAGATACCAATGTGAGCTCCAATGAAATCCCATTAGATGTTTTCTCTTCAAAGGAATCTCTAGAAGTTTACTTTGGTGCTTATAAGGATTCTCTTCCTTATCGTCATAAGTATCGATTTCCAAAATATTTGGGAAACCAAGAATATTTTGGAAATTTTTTTAGGGGTATTAATAAGGAACCATATTTGTCTCATGATAGTGAAAACACATATATACCTCATCCTTAAGATTGTAGTACCCTCCTTAAGTGAGGATACTACTGATGTCACCATGGATCAAAAGTCCTTAGAAACAAATTATTAAGATTAGGAAGTTCATTTCTTTGAAAGAAGCTCAGTCACATACTAATCTCCTACATCATTATTTTGATGTCTTTGGTTGGTATTATGAGGAAATGCCTAGTATTTATGAGTCTATAGTGGTTTATAATATTGTATTATTCCTTGATACTAAATTGGTTAAATGGAGGATTCAAAAGATGAATCTAAGAGTCACTTTTTAGTCAAGACCAAGATAGAGAAGCTTCTAAAGATTTGCTTTATCCATCTCATTGGCTATTCAATTTAGATATTGAATATTGTCTCAAGATATGTATTTTCATCTATATTGATTTCTGAGATCTTAATAAGGTTTTTCTTAAAGGTGACTTTTTGTTGCCTAATATCGATATGATTGTTGATTTGACTGTAAACCATGCATTACTTTCCTTTATAGATGGTCTGTATATATAAAGTATACCTTCATGAAATTAGTTTGAAATCTATCAATTATATGGAAAGATAATATAAATTTAATCAAAGAATTGACAAATTAACAATAAACATTCCATGGTTCTCTAACTAAGCATGCTAATGAAGCTCCCAACCTTAATCTCCATTAGTGACAGTCCTAGAATGAGAAAATGATGTTTGATAATTCCTAATCTAGCTCTCAAATTCTCAAATTGCAATGCAATTCATTCAATCTTTCTCTCAAATTGCTCTATTATGCTCACAAAATGCTATGATCTTAAAGAATTTCTCTATAGTGTAGATGCAATTGCTCATGAATGTCTAGTATTCTTAATTCTCTCAAAATGCTTGGTATTTATAGGATTTCCCAAGGGTAGGGGGTAGAGTTAAGTTGATCATGATCAAAGCTTGATTGAGTTGGAAGCTTTCAAATGGTTTCAAATGGAAAGACCATTTAAATGTTGGTCTCAAAGGTTGGGACAAAGAGACAAATTGAGTGGTGAGGATGTTGAAAGGTTAAATGAGTGATCAAGATTGTAAAGTTTGAAGTGATCCATGTGATTTCAATTCTTGGTTCTCATTGGATCTTCAAATTCTTGTCTCCTTTGTTGAAAGAAAATAGGATTTAATTAATTTAATTAATTAATTAAATTAGCCATGTAAGGGAATGGGTTGATCTTGATTTTTGATTTAAACTATACAATTAATTGATTAAATCAATTACATAGATTTGATTAATCCCTTTTAGGCTTAGATTTAATTAATTGATATATTTATTAATCGATCCTTTGATTTGATGTGATTTAGTCCCATTTGATTTAATTAACTTCCATTTGATTTGATAAATTTCCATTTGATTTTATTAAGTACACCTGACCAAATTTAGGTGTCTACAGATGGTTTCTCAGATTACAACCAGATTTGTATCAATTAAAAATATCAATATAAGACAACCTTCACAATCCCTTGGGGTACCTTCTATTATGTATTCATGTCATTTGGGTTTAAGTAGTGCAACCTATCAACAAACAATGAATCTTATCTTTCATGACCCCATTCATATTATTCTAGAGGATTATGTCAATTATATCTTAGCAATGTATATACTATGTCAAGATCATGTTAATAAACTTTGTCTTATCTTCAAAATACTTTGACTCTACAAAATGAGACCGGATCCCCTTAAGTGCGTCTTTGGTGGAGATGTCAGAAAACTCGTGGAGTTTATCATCTCTCAACATGGAATCAAAGTTGATACAAATAAGAATGATGAAATTATTACCATGCCTCCACCTAAAATCATCTTACAACTATATAATGGGAAAAGGAGAAGCAATGCAAGTTGATCAAATTACTTCACCTTTTTACAATTACACATTCAAAAGGAAGATGCCCCCAATAGGCTCAAGAGGGGACTCAAGTGCTAAATGGAGACAAATTGTCCTTATCTAAATATAAAATGTTGAAAGTGGAAGAAGTGGAAATGATAGGATGGTGTAATTTAAGTGATTCATTATGCAAGCTATAAATAAACTGGTAAAAACAGAGAGTTCTGAATAGACAATGAGTGAAAATTTACAGAAATGGGAGCTAGAAGTCAGTTCTGAACTGTAGTTAAAATTTGAGCTCAAAATGCAGGGCACATGGTGGAAATGGTGAAATGTACATGGGACATGGTGGGAATGGTGACTTGTCCTAGGTGCTTTCAACTAATTTTTTCATAGATCATCTTGTTGTTCCTTTTCTATCTAGATCTTGTTCAATATCTCTCTAACCTATTATTGCACTCATAAAAACAAGGAAGAAGGTTGAAAAAGGGGTTTTACTTAGTCAAACCCATGTTTATGAATTAACCTTGAAAATAAATAAGACAAAGGAAAGGTGTTTTGTCATGTAATAGAGACTAGATCTAGAAAATAAAGTGTCATACCTTGGAAATACAAATGCTTCTTTGAATGTGATCAAATATGTTGATGCAATAGCTTTGACTAAACACAAAAACCCAAAAGGAAATCATGAAAGATAAAACCTTATGGAATAGATGTTGTAATTCTCCATAATGTTTGATTGAAGAGAAGAGAGAGAAATTTTGAATGAAAATGGATGAATGCGGATCTCCTTCCTTGATAGAAAACTCCTATGCTTTGAATCCAATGGGGGAAAGAAGCTATATCTATGGAAAAAAACACCTTAAATTGCTTGATAAGAATGAATTCTTGAATGCTTGAACATGATGGCTCCTTGATCGCTTTACTTGCTTATTTTCACTTGATAGCTTGAATGCTTTTATTGCTTGGTTGCTTGATAATAATGTCATATAGCTTATGGATGATAATGGTTGCTAGAATAAGAAAAAATGGGGGGTTTATATACACACTCCATCATTTTAGGGACCAATAATTAAGTAGGGCGACCATGGGATTGGATTCCCCCCTCAAAGGAAATCCTAGAATAGACCTCCAGGCCAAATTTGGGCCCCATTCCTTAGAGACATGTCGCCAATGGTGACATGTAACTGGGAGAATGAGCCCATATTTGATTTGGGTGCCAATAATATAGGGTATGTGTGGGATTTCTAAGTACAATTCACTTCGGGGTCAGGAAAGATCACGAAGGTCAAAAATAAGTATATAGGGCCTAGGTGAGGAAATAAGTTATGGGATTGGGGGAAAAAGAGAGGATCACACTTATAAATAAGGACCAACCTTGAATTTAAGAAATATTGAAAGGAAGGGAGGTCCCATATTCAAATTTATGTATACATTAAGCCTCATTTGAGGTCCTACCATATAAAATACACTAAGGTGGGTACAAAATAATCTTTAAATTATACACCAATTAGGTGATTATAGTTTAGGACGATATGACAACTTCAAAATTTGCAAGGGAAGATTCAGGCTATATGCATACTTGTATTTCAATTGGTTGATCACACCCTTCCATTCACACATTTGTGGAAGAAATATTTTCACTTTCAATAGGATGATGAATGTCAAGATGCTTTTGATTCCATTAAAATCTATAAAGGTAATCATTCTATTTTAATGTCACATATGAAAGATAGACCATTTCTACTTTATGTCTTAGCATCATCCATCATCATATACTTTAGTAGCCTAATCAAGGCTCGATATGATGACAGTGGTAAACAAAGATTCATCTCTTATATTAGTTGAATTATTTCTTATTATGAAGCTCAATACTTTGTGAAGGAATAACAGTGCCTTGCTTGTCTTCACAACATATAAGCTAAGGAACTATCTCTTGAATGCAAAGACTTGTGTCATCACTAAAAATGATCTCCTTAAACATCACTTCTCTATAGATTATCTATTTTGGTAAAGTGGGTGATGTTGTTTTCTAATTTTGATCTTAGATTAGTGACTCATAAATCAATTAAGGGTCAAGTTGTTATTGATCAGTTAGTAGAAGCTCCCTCACTTAAACCATTTCCTACTTTAGATCTGTTCTTGGACTATAGTTTGTTTACAATTGATTGTGAATCTATATGGACATGAATTTTGATAGATCAAGGTGTCAAATTTTTTCTAGAGCGGGTGTAATCCTAATCTTAATAGAAGGTAAAGCAATTCCTCTTTATTTCCATCCTGAGTTTCATTGCACCAATAACATTGTTGAGTATGAAGCTCTTATTGTTGGCTTACGCACCAAAACTTTCTATGAGATTACACACATATACATTCATGGGGACTCTAATTTTATTTTAAATAGATCACAGGAACATTTCATGACAAGCTATCAAATCTATCTTAATATTCAGATCTGGTTCTAACCCCTCTTAAACATTTTTCTTACTATACCATTGATTGTATTCCCAGTATATAGAATCATCATGCAAATGGAATGGAAAGTGTGGCTTCCCTTATATACCCCAACTATAGTATAACTGAATATCACTTTGTGGTGCAAGTCATGTTCTCTCCTTTTGTATTGGATTAGCATGAGCTTGAGAGCCTTATGTTGATGAACTATAACTAATTGAATGCTTGAAGATGATAAGTTGATGATCACCGAGATGAAAAAGTGAATGCAAGACATTAAATAATTTAATATATTTTATTTTCATTCATGTAAACTTGATATGGTTTGATTATTCATACACATATTATCATAACCTTGAAAATATGAAGAGACAAAGTTTATGTTGTCGGTAAATATAAAAAGTTTGTATACACTGAGTGACAATGAACATTGAGCAATTCATAGTATATACCAAGAAAGTGTATACCGAGTACCACAGTAATTGTAATTAATGACTGAACATAACTGGAATTGATGACCGAGCATAACTAGAGTTAAAGAATGACAAAAATGCTTAGCTGACAGAGCTATAATTTATGGATTGACTGATTGATTTCTTTATTTTCAATGATCAGTTCAATTAAAGCAAAGAAGGAGATTTAAAGCATGTTTTATTCACAGTTATCAAGGAGAGATTTGTGGAATAAAACTAAAGGAGAGATTTATGGGATACATAAATGCATGGCGAGTTTTACGGATCAAGGAGAGATCTACGACAAAAACAAGGAGATTGAGTGGCTAATCTTGTCTATATAAAAGAGACAAGGAATTCATTATTAGAGAGTGGAATGCTGAGTATAATTTGTGTGAAGAAAGAATTATTCATGCATATATGATCATATAGGTTGAAGAATAGAGCCAAGGAATTCTGCAGACACTGAGAAACAAAGGACAAAGCATTTATCGAGCATAACAAAAGAGAGAAATAAAAGGAACTGAAGTGTATAATGATCAAAGAGGTATTATTGGACTAAAAATAGATCTGAATATTTGCAAATGAAATTTGTATTTTGAACAGATCATTTACTATATCAGTTTAACCATTGATTCAAAAAATCTCTTAACCTAGTGGGATTTAACAGTCCTTATTGTATTGAGATACTCATGAGTATCAAAAGTTTTTCTTGTTGACAACATAGTGAGTGCTAGGTCAAAAGACAAACTATTGGTTTTAAATCCTCTGACAAGGTCACACATAACAATATGTATTGTAACCTTTAACAGGGTTTTCTCTTCATCGAGCTCACTTCAGAAGATTGAAAATATTTTGGGTTACCGGTCCCAGGTGGATTTTCCATGCTAAAATCTATGTGTCAAATGTATATATGTTTCATTGCATTGATATTTTGTCTTACACATTATTAAAATTGGTTTGATCGATTAACACTAAATTTATTTGCTGCTACTTGGTAAAGTCTAGAAAAGATAAATAGTACATCTTACCGAGCAACTTGTATTTGTTAAAGTTATTTATGGCATACATCTTGATGAAATTGGGGCTGTAAGATAACTGAGAGTATTATATTTGAGAGATAAGTTTTTGGTTGAATAATTGTAATTATTTTTAAGGCCACTAATTCCCCCCCTCAGTTATTCTAACAATTGGTAACAGAGCTTTGGTGCTTGGAAGAAAATTTTAAAGGGACTTAAGCTAAAGATCACAAGATGAGTAAAAGGGATGTGCCTAAGTTTAACAAGGACAACTTTGCCTCATGGAAAAGTAGGATAAGACTTCATCTATCTAGTATTGGAAATGATGTTACACAAAACTTGGATACTGAATATGTTGCACCTACTGGACCTCTGACTATTGATCAATTAAGAGAGAAACATGAACACAATTCTATGATGATAGAGCTTGCTTCTTCACTAACTGATGCTGAATTTGAAGATGTGAAATCATGCACCTTTGTAAAGAAAATATGGGACAAACTCAAGCTAGTACATGGAGGAGATGCTAATGTACTGAGAGCTAAAGCTGAAAGCCTAAGAGGAAATTTTGATGACCTAAGAATGAAATAAGGACCTTTAAAATTTTCCACCTTAATGCGGAAGCTCTTAGCTTAAGTCCCTTTGAAATTCTGATGTCGAATGTGGACCTCTCAATTCAACAAAAAACCCAACATAGTCCTTATTCAATCAATGGATTTGCAAAGAAAAA
>MU224729.1:123377-160329 GCA_018584345.1 Thuja plicata | reverse complement strand
TTACTAAAAATAGTAAGTTTCCAAATATAGCAACTTTGTACAAAATAGCCCTTATTGAATAGAAAAACACATATTTTTGGGTGATGCAAGATTGCCCTTACACCCAGGATGCTCCTGCATCACATTGCATGGATCAAGCAATTGCTGAAAGATATGATTGAGGAAATTTCTATCCTAGTAATTATCTATTATGATAATACAAGTGCCATAAACATTTCAAAGAATCTTGTGATGCATGCTAAGACAAAGCACATATCTATTAAGTATCATTACTTGAGGGAACAAGTACAAGAGAAACATGTAATACTGGAATATGTACAATCCAAAGAAAAACTAGCATACATATTCATAAAATTATTGCCAAAAGATATATTTGAATACCTGAGGAATAGACTAGGGGTTTATACCTTGTCTACTGGTCACTAAGCTGATTAAGAGGTTGCATCAGCCTACACATTATGAAAAGATTAATCATGCTGATGCAAGCTAAGATATGGACTGCAATGACATATCAGTACACTAAAGGTACTTATCTGAACAACGCACCATAGATTTTGTTGGCTACTATAGAGCTGTATATATATTTTTGGCATTGTTGTCAAAGGGAGAGAAATATTCAATGAAATATCCCTCAGAAAAAAGGGAGAGAAATAATCAATGAAATAACCATCCATCAAAGGGAGAGACATAATGAGAAGACAAAATTGCTACACCTATCCATTGAAGGGAATGAAGATAGGGAGAGCACACAACATAATCAAATCTAAGATAGAAGAGCTTACTGAGATTCATATATTAGAATTGGTTATAGAACAATAAGTTTGGTATGTTATGACATGTTTTATACTGCATATTTCATAGTATGTTGCCATCAATACCAAAGAGAGAGATTTATGAACTATAACTGATTGAATGCTTGAAGATGATAAGTTGATGATCACCGAGATGCAAAAGTGAATGCAAGACATTAAATTAGTTAATGTATTGTATTGTCATTGATGTCAACTTGATATGGTTTGATTACTCATACACATATTATCATAACCTTGAAAATCCAAAGAGACAAAATTTATGTTGTCGGTAAAATATAAAAAGTTTGTATACACTGAGTGAGAGTGAACACTGAGAAGTTTATAGTGTATACTGAGAAAGTGTTACCAAGCAAGTGTATACCGAGCACCCTAATAACTAGAGTTAATGAACGAGCATAACTAGAGTTGATGATCGAGCATAACTGGAGTTAAAGAATGACAAAATTGCTTAGCTGGTAGAGCTACAATTTAGGGACTGACTGATTGATTGCTTTATTTCCAATGATCAGTTAAACTAAAATAAAGGAGATTTAAAGCACATTTTTTTCATATTTATCAAGGAGATATTTACAGAATAAAAATAAAGGAGAGCTTTACGAGATAAAGCAATGCATGGCGAGTTTTACGGATCAAGGAGAGATTTATGACAAAAACAAGGAGATTGAGTGGCTAATCATGTCTATATAAAGAGACAAGGATTTAATTATTAGAGAGTGGAATTATAAGTATAATTTGTGTGAAGAAAGAATTCTTCATGCAGATATGATCATACAGGTTGAAGAATAGAGCCAAGGAATTCTGCAGACACCGAGCAACAAATGACAAAGCATTCACCGAGCAGAACAAAAGAGAGAAAGCAAAGGAACTAAAGTGTATAATAATCAGAGAGGTATTATTGGACTAACAATAGATCTGAATGTTTTCCTAATATATAAAATTACTTGAAATCTAGGATTTTCTTGATGGCACTAGTAAGAATACTCATGTCCAGGTTTGAAAATTCCTAGCTTGCTATATAATCATATATGATTCTTTAGTGTAGATCCTATAATGATCTCCTTTTTTTAGTGTCTTACTAAGGTCAAGATACCCCTTACCATCCAAAAACCCTATTCGAACTCCACAAGTGGGAATGTTGGTGGTAAATCCCTAATACACATGTTAATTCATGTGGGATATTATTGGAAAACAATATAACAAGATTCATTTTCAGTTTTCAATAAGTGTCCGCAATTTCATCAACACTATAATCTTATGTGGGTCTCAACATAATAACTTCAAATTCAAGCATCTCCTTAGCCATTCCAAACTTGGGCTCTAGATATTATTGGAAATATGTCTTCCCTTTCTCCCAAAGGACATATATTTATTTTAACATCTATTGATTACTTTATGAAATGGGTTAAAGTTGTCCCACTAAGATCCACTAGTGCTGAAGCAATTTTTGGGTCTCTTCTAAATAACATCATTTCTTGTTTCAAATTTCCTTCTACACTTATTTATGATAGTGGTACCTCATTTTGGAACAAAGAGGTGAATCAATTTCTCAAGAAATTCTATATTCAACATTGATATTCTACACCTTAATATCCTCAATCTAATGGCCAAGCTAAAGCTTCAAAGAAGACCACTGAGCATATTTTATGTTAGATTATTAATTATCACAATAATATTTGGCATACTTAACTAATCTACACATTGTGCACCTTTTCCATGAGTGATTTTAAAACTACTAGTACTACACCCTACGACCTTGTGTATGGTGCCAATCCCATTAGACATCTTGTGTTTGAAATTCCTTCTTTACATGTTTCTCTTATTGTATTAATTAATGATGGCACCTATCATGATAACTATCTGAACCAACATGAGTAACTTGAAGAGTTCCACCTAAAGGCCCTGAAGCACCTTTAAGTGTATCAAAAGTCCTTATTTAAGTAGATCAAATTCTTCTTTCTTTAACTTTTAAAGTGGGTGACCTTGTTCTCTATGATAATTGGAGTAGTGTGAATGTGATACCTGATTGAAAGGGGAAGTTTAACCCTAAATGGTTGGGGCCTTACATTTTCACCTTTTTATATGGTTTTGGTGCCTATAGATTATCTTAGCTGCACAATACACCATTAAAAGAACCTTTAAATAAATACACCTTCATCAATATTTTTCATAGATTTTTTGAATTTGTCATCTACACAATCTATAATATTTTTGGCATTAGGGTAGTCTTTTTATGATATTTCTTTTTTAACGCATTCTTTTAAATCATTATATTATTATGTACATATCGGTGGTTAATTTCTTTGGTTATAATTTCATTGTATATTTGTGTTTCTATTACATGTATGGTGTAAGACTAAACATGCATATACTATTGGAATAAATTAGGAAAGTATGTACTGAGAGGGGAGGGGTGAATCAATACCCTTAAATACCGAGTTGAATACATTGCATAATATGAATATAAAGTAATTGAATCAAACCATAAAATCTGCAACACATAACACAAATATTTTGGTCACATAGAAATCCTTTTTTAGAGGAAAAAAATATGGTGGGGATGACACCCACAATCCTTCACTACTGCAATATAAAGGTTGCTCGGCTAGAGCTACAATGTTAGCTACTTTTGGTAGCTTACCCTGTTAGGAGTATGATACTCGGTTAAGAGTACAAAATAATTATTTAGTCTACCTTGTTAAAGGATTTCACAATCTCTAATAAGAGAGATGTACCTAATTAAAGGATTTAAAAAATATAAAGACCTGCTAGGGCCTACCCACAAACGGGATTTGAACTTCTCTAAATATAAAAAAATTTAGCAGAAAAATGTCTGATAAAAATGAATTATTAAAATGTTATCCAGACTCATTATGCTCAATAACTCTGTTACCTCACTCTGCACTTGGTAACTCTAAACTCTCTTCTCGGTGCTTATGAGTGCTCGGTAGCTATCTTTACATGACTCGGTATGTGTATGTCGCTCAGTGATCGGTGGCTATCTCGGTTGCCTTTACCGTCCATGTCTCCTACATTATACTTACATACTTCAGTTACATTCACCGATATGAATTTTTATAAAACTAATGACAACAAAATTACTTTAGGAGTAACAATCTTCCCTTTTGACATTAGTTTGGCATTTTGTAAAAAACTTCAAAGTCATAATTTTTTTTTCAAAACTTCAAAAAACTTATGACTCCCCGTTTGATAATGCTCCTCAAAATTTTACTACATATATCTCTCTAATGTAAACATACCTATATATATTTACATATCAGGCTATCAGACTATCCTTTAATATCCCCCTTTTTGACAAACATGCCAAAACAATACTTATTCTTATCTTTTAGAGATATCTGGTAAAAAATGTGTTAAAATTTAGTCTCTCCATCAGCTAGGGCTTCCTCCCATGTATCCTTCAGTGTTTGCATAACAATAATTTGTGTAGCAACATCAGCTTTCAGACCAGTAATAGTGTCCAATGAACTGCAATTGGGAGAAACAACTAAATCTTTGGCTTTCTTCAAATGATTCTGCATTGACTCCAGGTGGGGAATAAGAGTTTCTTGCAGCTCAAGGAGTTCCATCCTTAGTTTGTATTCTTCATTTATTAGCTCTTTCTCCCTTCCCATCAATTGTTTGACCTTTGAGTAACAGGCCTATAGATCTAGGCTCGATTGATATGCTCATTACCTACTCTGTTAGATCTTGTTCAAGATATTCCCCTTTCTCCTTGATATCCTTAATGAGTTGTGAAATGGAACAAAATTTCTGAAATAACAAAAGAATATTAGAAAAATTGTTCTCTATGTTAGTACATGATTTAGAAAGAGATACCTTGTCTAGTGCAATGTTTTTCAAAATTTCTTCTAATATTTTTAGTTCCATGCTCTTCTGATGAATTTTCATCATGCAATCGGTTGTGTCTTTGTTCAGTTCTTGCACTTATTGAATTAAATCTTCCACCTAATTAAGGAGACTTTCCTTTTCATCTACAGTGGCATCCGATACAATCTCCTATATTACTTCTTTGACATCTTCCAATACAGTGGCCTTTTTCTTCTTCTATAATAGGGCATCCTGGTCAGCTTTCTGCTGAATCAATGCTGCAGATTTAGATAGTTCCTTCAGTTTCAGTGTATAGATGTCCAAATTTGGTACAATGATCAGTTGGCTCAGGTCAATTTCCTTTCTCTTCTTGTATTTCTTCTTCTTGATCAATATTTTTTCACTAATAGAAAATTTTAATGCATTGGAAGTGGTCTCTATAACATCAAATACACTTTCATCTTCCATTTATGCTTTCTTGTCTTTACTTTTAGTTACCAGTGACTCCTCTTTCTTTTCCTCTTGCTTTTATTTGGTCTTCTCTTTTGTATTTTGTTCTATCTTTTCTTCTTCTTGTTTTTCCTTGGTCTTGTCCTTTTCTTGATCCTTTGGAAGTTCATTGACTTTATTTTGTTGTAGTGTGGTGCTCTCGGTAGAAGGTGCCTCAATGTTCTATTCTGTGTTGGGCTTGGTGGCCTTAGGATCCTCAATTTCTCCCTTTTCCTTTTATTTAGGTGGTTTTGTGCCTTTCTACTCAGTATCAGTTGGAACATTATACATCCCTATATCAACATCCAAATACTCATTGACTCATTCTAATACTTCCTCTAATAGGGTTGCATCAACACAATCAGTAGGATTCATTTGTTCAGTCTCTATTTCCTCTGCTATCATTACATATTCATCTTTGGCAATGTCAGTGACATGGTCCTTCTCTATAATATATTCAATAAATATTTCATCTTTATCCAATGTAAGATCAATATGATTGTCCTTACCTTGCTCTTTAGTAGCTTGATCTTTTGTTGTCTCATATTTCATGTATATAGAAATAATTTTCTCCATTGGTCATCAATCTCATTTTGTACTTTCTCTAACTCTCCAAGTATGATCCTTAAAGATCCACCTTTGATAAGAAATTGGTTGGAAAATTTCTTCATTGTCTCATCTATCTCAGTTATAGACATTTTTGGTTGAGCTAGAATTAGGGATATCTCCCTCATTTGCTTCTCAATATTCAATGCATATTTCCATCTAGTATGAAATTAACTATACAATTCAGTAGTTAGATGGTTAAAAACCTCAATTGGTGTAAGTTTAAACTTGTACAAAGTGAAAACAATTGCCTCTTATATCTTGGCTTTGTTGTCATACTTCATATATAAGATTCCTGCAAAATTCCTCCATTCTTCTTAAGTAACTCAAGTGACTCATATAGAGTCATTTGCAATCGGCCCGTGATTACATTCTTATGTTTGCTTAGATATTCAGTATATGTCTCACTATCTTCTTGCAAGTCCAATTTTCTCCTTGTCCAAATTGTAGCTTTCTTACTTCTCACATATGTTTTATCTTTTGGTTCTTCTACTTATGATTTCCTTTTTGCTCTCGGTATAGCTGTAGACCTTGTGTTTGGTCTAGTAGTAGTAGTTCTTAGTGAGACCTTCATTTCTAGTGGCTTCTTTCCTTTTGTGTCATAAGGTCCAATCTCATCTTCTTCTTCATCAACTCTGAGATCCTTTGACAATTTATCAATCAGTTTATTTGTCCTCCTTTGGGATTTAGGTATTAGGATTTCTTTTTTTCTCTTCTCTTTAACCTCTTCATAAGTGCCATATCTGTTGGCTTTCCTATTAATAGACTTAGCTAACATAGTCTCAATTTGGTGAGATGCAATGTCTATGTCCATCTCATATCCCATAGGCTGTATCTAGATACTTCTTGGCTCAACTGCCCTGATAATATATGTGTCAGTGTCCACTTCAAAACAAATATTATCATGATATTTCTCAACTAATTAGGGTGGTATCCAGAACTTATTATGCATCTTAGCTTGAAACTTGAAAAATTAATCATTCATTTTCATGCCAATATTTTCACCTAGACTCAAAATGTAACCATTTATTTGATATATGTCAGGCTTCTCAGTGCTCTATGTAACATCACCAATAGATAGGAAGAAATTCTGAAAATAGAAAAATATGCATACTAGTAATGATCCAAACTTCAAAGTGTATGTATTTTCTTTCCTTATGGTATTCATGTTATCTTCTAATTGCTTCAAAAAAATCTCACAAATATCAATCTGCAAGTTCTTCTCCACTATCTTGTACACCAAATCTACAACTCCACATGGTACATTGTTAACTCTTGAAGATTGAAACACTCGGTAGGATATGATATTACACACAAATTTCAGTTTGGGGTCTTCAATAGTAGATGTTTTTAGAATTCTCCCATCCCACTTTTCCTTGGTCAATTCACTCAATTTATCCTTCTCAATCTACCTTATAGCCTTTGGCTTATCTCCAATTGGGTAACCAGTTACAATGTTTAAAATATATTTTGTTATCTTCACTGGTTGGTCAAGCCAAATGAATTGGTCATGGACTCAAATAAGAACCATTCTTATCCATTCTATTTTAAATAATTTTGCTAAGTGAAGGGCATGTGTCAAACCTTTGGTTTCCAAATGAGTATAGTCATCCTTCAACTTTCTGTTCACACACAACTTCTAAAATGACGCATCAATCTCAACTTCGCATATATCTTCAACTTTACAATGGATGAACACATGCACATCTTCGATCAAGATAACCCATGGTGGAATTGAAGTTAGAGCTCCTGTCATATCAGGTTCTTCTACTATCACTGGAGATAGTTTGTACTTAGGGTTCACGGGTTTAACATTTTCCACGACAACTAGATTCTTAAGTTTATGTGCCATTCTTTCATATTTCTCTGCTAGATTCCTTAGGGCTTTTCTTTTCTTTGGCTTGGTTGCACTAACAATACTAGGGAAACACCAAATGATATTCAAATGTGCTCAAATAATCTTATAATAGATTGAAATAGTTTAGGAATACCTTGTCAATCGCTCGAATTCACTTAAAGACTTAACTCTGCAACTTTTCTCAGAATTCTCTTAGAAAATGGTAAGTAACAATAATAGACAATGAAGTCTATTTATAGATTTTTCTAGGTTTAGGGTTTCCAATGGTCAAAAATAATATTTAATGCTTGGTCAACTTACTATATCGATTACCTTTACCATTTCCTTTCATCAAATGATATAACATTATAATTCCTTTTACCGAATGATTTATGAAACATAAACTCAACAATATGTATCCAAATGCAACTAAGTATGCTAATATGGATATCTGCACATATACTAGGAACCGATTTAAGATTTAAATATTTGCTTTGCAGTTCATATACATACCTCTTAACTGATTAGGCAGACCCAGTTACACCCAATCTGGAGGATGAAGTGCCTTCAACTGTCCCAAATGATGTTCTATTATCCATGGTCTTTATTCTCCATGTCCTATTAATCTGATCTCTCATTTCTTCAACATTTACTCTTGGTTTCTCAGATGTCTCTTCCTTGGTAGGATCTTTGCCTTGGTACCTACAATATTTGGCAAGGTGACCTAGCTTGTGACAATGGAAGCATGCCATGCTAGGGTTTCTCCAAGATCTTCTATTGTTCCTACCACATAGAATTTTGTAGCAATATGTCCATATCTTCCATAGACTAAACATGATATCCTTGTATTGTAGGCCCATGGTATAGATGTACCCTGTCAGTTGCTTGGCATATTCTATCAGTTTGGTACCCATTTGTCATTTCTCTTTTGTGATCTGCATTCTTAAAATTTGTGAACATAATTGTTGCAGTTATCAAAGTAGCCATCAAACTTTGGCTTCCTTGTGTTGTTTTTAGTCTTTGATCTGTATTAAAGTGCTCGGTGCCCATAATTATTGCAGTTATAGCAATATCCATCAAACTTAGGTGAAATCGATGACTTACCCTTTTTTCTTCTGCATACATTTGTAGTATGTCTAGGTTTTCCACATTAGTAGCAACTAGGATTGTTTGACTTTGGTAGGGTAGGAGTATCTTGATTGTCAGCTTGATTAGAGGACTCACCTTTCTCAGTAGTGCTCCCACTATTGAATCCAAGTCCAATTTTGTCTTTCGATTATCTCTCACCTTTAATATGTGCATCCAATGATCTTAGTGTTTCTTCATTTCTCTTTAGTACCTCATTGGATTATTTTTCATATTTGAGTTATCTAGCCAATCTTTCAACTTCACACTTCAATTCTTGATTCTTAAATTATTTCCTGGTCAACTCTAGATTTGATCTCACTAGTCGATCAATCATATTATAGTGTACTTATGTTATCCTCATGATCTCATTATCTTTCTTAGCTATCCTTGTCTCAAACTATCATTTATATTCTTCATCTAATCTCAATGCATCTTCAACTGCTACCTTAGAGTCAAGTATCTCACTCATTGTCAATGCTTGTACTTCTAGATCTATCTTTTCCAAGTTTAGTTGCTCGATGAGTGTCTTGTTCTTTTCCATGAGTTCTACAATGGATGAATCAACTTAAGCACTCAGAATACTATCATATGTTGTCTCTCAGTTCACTACACAACTACTTTCTCACTTTTAAGGACTTTAATAACTTTCTTTTCAGATCTTTAATCACTTCTTGTGCACTCTCCAACTCAAACTCAATACTATCAATCTTCTTAGATTGCTTGTAACTATCCATGGTCATGATCTTTACTCTTAGGTGCTTAAACCCTTATCTCAAGAGTCCAAGCTCTAATACCAATTGTTGGAATAACTTAGGAAAGTTATGTATTAAGAGGGGAGGGGTGAATTAGTACCCTTAAAACTTTTAAGCATATAAACTGATTAATTATCAAGTTGAATACATTGCATAATATTAATATAAAATAAATGACTCAAACCATAAAATCTGCAACACATAACACAAAGATTTTGGTCACGCAGCAATCCTTTGTTAGAGGAAAAAATTACAGTGGGTATGATACCCACAATCCTTCACTACTGCAATATAAAGGTTGCTCGGCTAGAGCTACAATGTTAGCTACTTCTGGTAGCTTACCCTATTAGGAGTATGATACTTGGTCAAGAGTACTAAAGACTTATTCAGTCTACCTTGTTAAAGGATTTGACAATCTCTAATCTAAGAGATGTACCTAGTTAAAGGATTTACAAAATATAAAGACCTGTTAGGGCCTACCCATAAATGAGATTTGAACTTCTTTGAATACAACAAAATTTAGTACAAAAATGTGTGATAAGAATGCATCATTCAAATGCTGTCCAAACTCATTATGCTCAATAACTTTGTTACCTCATTCTACACTCAATAACATAGTATTATTAGCTCTACTTCCTTCTGCTTATGTCTCCTTCACTTCTCTTTGCAACAACTTCATCAACTTCAGTAACAAAAACAACAACTTTCTCATTCTTTCACTCTGATATCTTATACAATTTTGGAAGCGGTTAACTGTGATTTAGGAAGTTAACCAGATCTAGGGCATCACCATTCAATGATAGAGATTAAGTGGCTAAACTTTGGTTACATCTCCAATATCTTGTGCCTTTTGAAACTTCATTGGTGGATCTACCTCATGATCATGTTCATTCATATGTTTGGAATCCCAATGATTCAAATAATGCTTGCCTTGAATTTTGTGCAACACTTCCTTCTTGGTGTCCAAATTTAGTGTATCTAAATTCAATTGAAATGTTGGCTCTGGAATACTTGGTAACATACTTGTGCTTACTTGGTAACTCTGAACTCTCTTCTCGATGCTTATGAGTGCCCACTAATTGTCTTTGCATGACTCGGTACATGTAGCTCACTTGGTGCTCAATGGGTATCTCGGTTGCCTTTACCGACTATGTATCTTGCATTATAATTACTTCCATACTTCAGTTACATTCATCGATATGAATTTGCATAAAAGTAATGACAACAAAATCACTTTAGGAGTAACATATAGATCTATCTATATCATCCAATTGTATTAGATCATCTTCATATTTAATTAAGATTGTGTATAAAATATGTAAACATTAAACCATGATGACATATTATATAATCATACTTCATAAAAATGTCCACAACATACATGAAATCAACCACATATATCCACAAGAATGCATAATGGTACAATCAAGACCTGTCTATATATGTATATCATCAATGTACATGTATCAAGTTTCACTAGAAAAACATCCCTGATGTGGCTTGTAGGCATCCACAATAGGACCCTAGGTCATGATCTCAGAGATAACATCTGAGAGTGCCCATTGGATGAAGCCAAACCACTTCCCCACATTATTTGCATATAAGAATAAAATGATTTTACCAATATCTACATCATCATAATTATAAATCTACTACATCAAATGAAACATCTATATCATAAAAAAAATCACAAGTATACCTAGATCGCAAGCATGTCAATCATGATTTGGTGGAGATTCCTTGTTACATGATACCTTGAGAGTCTCTATCAATATTGTTAGGGGTACATAATTATTGATTTCTATAATGGAACAACCATTGATATAATAGTTCCCTATGGCCCTGAAGGTGGCCAGATGGAGATGATTAGCATGGTCATTGGGGAAGTGGCCTATTACCACCTTAGTCTGTCACCCTCCATTTATTATTGTTGTAGGCTCTTAAGTGGAATCTATAGGGGTGTATGTTTTGGGATCTAGTACAAAATCTACTAGGCAATATCCTCCTCATTTGGTCCATGAGGTCCTAGGTCTCCCCTAGGTGAATCTACAAGAAAGATAAGAGATGAACTTGTCGTAACCCACCAAGCCGCAAACTCATTTGTTAGGTTGACATCACCAATGCCTATCAGGGATAAAAATTTGTTATCATCACTTCCATCTGAACTCTTTGACTCATCTACAATGGTGGGGAATAGGAGTTCTTGTGAAAAAGATGCACTCCTATCTAACCTCACATAAGTGGGAGAGACTACAAATAGTGTCTATACTTTCCCAAACTATCTCATACACTATCGCTAGTAGTATGGCACCACGATGTAGTTGTGGTGACTGATGTGGAATTAGTCACATTGAATCTAAGCTATTATATAGTGTCCCAAGTCAAGAAACAAAATGCCACTATATCTTTATCCCACCTCTCTATCAATTCCATCAATATCAATGTATAAAACCTCATCTTTTTCATCTTATACATCCACCAAAGTCCCACCTATTGGAGATACCTAGGATGACCTATTGGTATATCCCTCACTTGGTCGTACATGCTCAATGGGTGGATAGTGTTCTCAAGGACCTTTAGGAAAGCCTACAAACAAATTATAACATCATATCTGTTACATATTATATCTATATCACATCTGTATCATACCTATGTATTCCTTAGCATCTTTATTTAATGTCTAACAATTGGGTCCTAAGGATGCATGTGTATCCTAAGGACACCAACACGTACCAAGGATGTCAATCCAAAACTTATCTAGGGACAAGTGCTCATCCACGTCCATGGTGATGTGCAACTCCTTAATATAGGTGGGATGGAACTCTCATCTGTGTGACATTTTCATTGTAGCTCTATAAAATTCATAGTGAAAAACCTTGTGATAAATAGTGCAAATGACCTTTCTCTAGCCCACCTTTCCAATACATAGCCAATTTTTTTTCCCAAAATCTTGATTTAAAAAAAATAAATTATGATGATCTTGGATCATATTCCTTCCCATTTTCCCCACCTATTGGGGGAAAAAACATGAGGGCACACATAGTCACACTTTATCGCCATTTTCATCTAGAATCTTACTAACACCTCTTAATAAATCTTCTCGTTGGAGTAGCTTCTTCCATTTTTAGCACTAATAGTTTTTAATTTTTTCAATAATTAAATTTTCACAATAGATGTGGTTTCTTAGTGAGCATTGTGTTGAGATGTTGTTGCTGGCATTGTTTTTATTGATGTCAAAATCGGTGTACTGGTTGATTGTGCCTTATGTAATAAACATAATTGATTTATCTTATGCAGTTTTGTATAACATTGGATGCTTTAGTTGGTTTGATATTAATGATATATCTTTCTGGTACATCTACTGTGTCTTGTGGATGAAGTTTGAATAGTTTTCTTCATGACTATTATGCTCAAATTTTCCTTCAAGTATCCTTGGTATCTGATCATTCATGCAGTATATTGGGAGTGTTACTATACCAGTCAAAATTATTTTTTGGACCGTTTCTTTTAGGTGTCATCCTTAGGTTGGTGATAAATTTTGTTATGATCAAGATATGGTATTGGTTGTGGAAATTCCATCGGTCCCAGGACATATTTATATTTTGATTCTTAAGTCCCTATCATATGTAATACCTATCTTAGGGTCCCTTGGTAGTGTATTTTTCATTTATCATATGTATGACCTAGCCTTTAGGTCCAGTGCTAGCATATTTATACTCATTACATGTCACAAGATACTTTATTATCATGCCAACATGTTTTGCTAGGATGACATATGTTTATCGGATATGCAGATATATTGAGAACATCTTTTGGATCTGAGTATGATGATATGATGATAATAATAATGGTGGTGTGAATACTGAAGATGATATAATGCAAGTATCACTATATGATGTAGTATGTGAACCGAATAACAAGAGTGAAGGATAATATTGATAACAGAGAAAAGGTGGTATCAACAAGGTTTTGTTGATGTGTATGAAAGACTGGAAGGAGATCTTAGTTTGGATCTACTACTGACTGTGACAACGCTACTAACCAAAATGGAATCCATGTATGTGAAAATGCAATTTAATTAGTACAAGTATTATCCATAAGAACAATTTTTGTATTAGCTATGATAGCTATTATATATTCAGGGTAGTGAGCCTGATCGACAGTGAGTCTATTGACAGTGAGCCTTACCTACATTGAGCATTACAAAAATCACCTTAATCGGTGTTCTTGTTCATTAGAATTAGCTTCTTTATGGTTTTTACCATCTTGGGTTTCCTTGTAAATAAGGCGTTCATTATGCATAGTGTTTCTTTTATGCTTTCATTTTTATCAGTGTTTAGTTTATCAATTTGAGTTAATATTGTTATCGGTACAGTTAAAGTTCAAAAATATCTTGGGATAATTGATTCACCCCCCCTCTTAGTCATATGTGGTTGTTAAAAAATTGGTATCAGAGCTTGGTCCCTTACAGATAGAGGTTAACCACTTGAGGGATATCTTGGTTGGTTAAACATATGGATGGATAATACCACTCTAATGAAGAAATGAAGATAATGTTGGATTACATTAAATGCATAGAATATGAGAATGAAGAATTGAAAGAAAATCTTAAGGAACTCTTGTATCTCCAAGCTGAGGGAGCAGATTTGGAAATTTAGAGCAATACACAAAGAAGTTGGTTAGGAGCTGAAGGAATCAAAGGAGAATGTTGCAAATTTAAAATCATGGTTAGAAGACTGTTGAAATATTGAAGAAAGTCTCAAACATATCATCAAACATAAGGTAGAATAAAATGCAAGGTTGGATCAAGAATTGAAGAAGTTAAAATGTAAATCAAAGATGTGTGAAAATAGTACCATACTAGAACAACTTTTTTCAATGTGGAAAATCCACAAGGAAAAGGAAGGTCTTCAGTTCTCTGATTAGAACTGGAATCAGAAGATCAAGAGTGATGAGAAAGCAATTGAAGATGAAACTTAATCTGAAGTCACAAGCAAGGTTCAAAATAATGGCACACTGATGAAATTTTTTTCGGTCTTACAACCTAACACTCAAAGGTACTTATAATTTAATGGTCATTATTTTCTTTGAAAAAAAATTGGACATAAGGTTGTAATTACAAGAGAAGAAAAGAACATAATATTCAATGATTTAAGTGTCACAAGTTTGGTCATAAGGAAAATCAATGAATAAGTCATGTATCTAATCTGGTTAAGATGAATGGGATGAAAAATATTTTTCATGGCGATTGCTATGTATGTCACAACTATGCTCACAAGGCTATTCAATGCAAATATGTAATTCAATCAGTTAGATTAGGATAGAGGAATGTAAAGTGTTTCAAATGTGGCCAGCCCAGTTATTATGCTAACACATGTTGTGTTGTTGCTACTTCAGGGAAGTCAGGAATTGATAAGAATATTGTATTTTCAGAAGAATCTAAGAATACAATCATGATATGGAAGAAAAAGGAAGCTAATAAAGAAAATTCTATGGCACCAGATGCTGGTGATAGCTCTTTCGGTAACCAAGCCAACTGCCTTATCTTAGGAAGAGTTATACAAAGAAAAATCCATTATTTCCCCCCTCTGAAAAGAAGGTATGTTTTGTTTTAGGAGAAATTAATTTTGACGTGACTAATGAAATTTGAAGTACATTTGTTGGCACCATCTGTGCACTTTTTGATGGGAAATAATTATGAGTAGTTAAGGATATATTTGGCAGAATTTTCAAATCATTTTAATATCCCTCGAAGAAAATGAAAATAGAGTTACAAAGAATTCATGTTGGTAGATCATTGCAAAGATGTAATTGAGTTCGGTTGTTCGTGAATCCGGTGAAGTAATTCCAAAGAAGTTGAGGAAGGTTGAATTGGAATAATTTGATCATGAAAATATAAGGAAAATGGAAGTAAGATTGAAGGATGATGAATTGCAGAGTGTTTGTGATTTGAGTTTGGATATCTAGGGAGAATTTTCCTAGTTTGCAAAAATAGACTCAATTGTGTTCCTGTTGATTCAGTGCAAGGATAAAAGCTTGATATTGGATAAACCCTACAAAATTACAAAGGATGTGATATAATCAGTTACTAGATTGTGTAACATTGTAAATGTTCCTTGAAAGAGGTTAGTGAAGTATGATGAAGTTTAAATTATTACTGGTATCAACATAGATCAACATGCTTTACTTATCAATACCCTTGTTGATCTAGTTGTGAGGCATATTGCATATGGTATTACTTATAATATCTTTTTTTTTTTGTAATTGTGAAGGTGCTACATCTATTGTTGTTGTGTATTTGGCACACAAAATGACTAGAGAAGATATGCAATTTGACTTGTGCAATTTGCTGTTAAAAAATTATTTGAAAATATCAAAATATCTTTGGATGAAGGATATGCCTTCCAATTTGGGTCTATGATTATGTTCTTAGTATTATACTTTATGAGATTTATAACTAGTAGAGAGAACATGGATTGGTTGCTCAACATACCTATCATAAGATAGGTTTTTAGGTATTTGGAGATTTTGAAGGATATGGTGGATGCATGCAAAGCTTACTTTCTGTCTTTGTAGACGAGTTTGTGCTATGGTAAAGATGTATTTGGGGCTTTAATAGTTGGATACTTTAATGAAGGTTCATCCTTTAGTAATAGAGAGTTGGAGATTATGCTAAGTGGTTCCTCTTTGGAACTGAAGAAAAGGAAGACCAATATAAAAGGAAAGGAAATTTTCACATTGTCAGAAGAAGAAGAAGAATAAAGGGACAAAGAGATGGAAGAAAAAGAGGATGTGTCTTTGTTTGAATCAAACTCTGTTGATTCAAATGTTGTTCAAACAATGTTGAAAGAAGGAGAATTGGAAAAAATTAGTGAAATGTGGTGTGCTTTCTCCTCTAGTAGCAAGATTTAGATTGAAGATGCATTGTTGGATCATTTAATGAATAAGGGCATTGTTGTTTCTATTATTTCCAACACATTACTAGATGATTTGTTAAGAATTGTTTAGAACAGGTTGTTGCAAGATTATTCTAAATGTCGTAAGTTCAGGGATGCAATTCAGAGAAAATGTACTAATGTTCTGATTACGTAAAAAAAGGTTTTACAAGGACCTGAAACCTAAAAAATTTGTTTTAAAAATATTCAATAGAGTTCAGCTAAAACTATGCCGAAGCACCCAAAAAGGAAAGCAAAAAAACCTAGAAGGCTAGCAACCAAAAAAAAGTCCCAAAGATCGAGCATGAGTAAGGATAACAAAGAGACAGGACCAAAAATAGGATAGCTACATGCCATCTACAATTTCCTATGCCTGGATAACCATAATCTGCATCTGACTTATAGAGTTCTTGAGATCTTCAGTCTCCTTATCATCCTTTAGACTCAACTTCCTGGTGCTAGCACACATACTTTTACTAGGTCCCATGATTTCCTTCACCTCTTTACCTTCCTTATTCCCTATGCCATGTTCCAACTTCTCAGTCAAGATCTTCGCATGACCAGTATACACCTTTAAGCTTGCTAGATATTGCTCGCCAATCTTGCACACAATATCCTCCAATTTTTCCACTTTGTTGATTAGTTTGTTGATTTTCCCAGCGAAGTCATCTTCCTCTGCCCTATCATCTCTTTTCTTCAGCTTCTTTTCCATGTTGCAGACCTTGTTCATAATTTCCACCTATGCTTTAGATCTCCCGACTGCATCTTTCATCTCCTCCAAATAGACCGCAACCTATTTATCCCCAATGCTGATATTTTTTATGATATTGACCTCAACTTTAATTATTTCCATTTGCTTATTGACATTAGTAGCATCATCCAACATTTTACCCAAAGTACATGTAAAATCCACAAGACAATCCTTGCAAGTCTTAATTTCATTAGATACATTAATACCCTTACCAATGTCTTCATTATCTGGGATATCTTTTGTCACATTCCCCGCTGCCATTTTTTCTATACTATTAACTGTATCCTCCACAGTTTGATCAACATCCTTTTGCCAGGTAGTTTCAGTGTTCAACATGGAGGTATGGTCTGCATCCTTATTGTCTTTGTTTTCCTCCTTATTTTCTTCCCCAAATTCCTCTCCTAAGTTACCCTCCATGCTTTTCTCATTATCCATCTCTTCCTCCTCGTTCGAGGACAAAAAAATTCTTCTTTTTCTGGAGTTTTTACCTTTCTAGATTTTCTTAATTTTATAACCCTTAACCTCTCCATGTTTCCTTTTCTTAACCTTTTTTTCCATCTTCTCCTCATACTCTTCATCTTTCATCGCCTTCTCTATTTCAGAATCCTCCACAGTAGCCTTCTTTTGGTTTTTCTTGGAAGAGGACCCTTTTTTCATTATTTTTTAAGGTATTTTTTTACCTCGAGGAATGTTATCCTCAATCTCCTTCTTTGTTTCTGAGTCATCCACAATAGTATTCTTCTGGTTTTGCTTGGAAGAAGAAACATTTTTAGTTGTTTTCTTAGGAATTTTATGCCTTTGGGGAGTCTCATCTTCTTCCTTCGTTTCCTCCTCATACATCATATCTTCCTCTTTGCCTTCTGTCTCCTCCTCATCCCTCTCAATTTTCTTCAAGAGGGGTCTCTCCACCACTTTAGTCTTCAAGAAATCATAGATTAGAAGCATGAGACCCTGGTGAGAGGCATGATCACCTTTCAAGTCTTTTTGCAGACTACTAACAGTAAAATCCAATGAGCTAAGAAGATAAAAAACTAGACTAATCTTGAAATTGTGCCTAAAGTGATTCATAATCATGAAATGGTGCCCATAGGCTCTAGTGAACCTACCATCCAATGTAATGTAGCAGATAATTGCATAGAGCACATACCTCCACAACCCTAATATACGTTTGGGGTTATGATAGGAGGTGTCAACTTTCACCAATCTAGCCTTCTCCTCCTCAAAAGTCAAAAATTTATCCCAGGCCTTGTCTGAAATACTTCTATCTCTGTATAACTTAAGCCCATCCATTCTCATGCTAATTGCCTCTACAATATTCTCCTCCATAACCTCCATAAGCTAGTTCCCCACCATCACCTTTTAGTTTTTCCAAGTTTTGAAGAATTGCCTTGACACAGAGGGGTTTCTTCCATAAAGTCACTCCATAAAAATAGTCACCCTTCCATCCTTCAACATACCCCAAGCTTATTTCATTTCCTTCCATTCCTCATAGTTAACAGGATGAAAGCACTTCTTACTTCTGTCCATATTAGCAGTCTGAAGAAAATCACTTTCTCTATGATTTTTGGTAATGTCGTTAAGACTTAAACTTGCCACTCTCAAACTAGCAAAAAATACCCAGAATCTATGCCAAATCCAACTTGTAATCACAAAGATGTACTTTCTCCAGGGTTGGTAATAATGACACTTCACTTTGCACTTAAATATCTTCATTAGATTAATGATTTACAACCTTTTTTGTCTACTCCACAACTAGTCACTATCCATTAATGATTTTGCTTGATGTGGCATGTCATCCCTATCATACCAGTGCATCATCAACTCCATTTTACAAGCCATGTTGGCAGCCCAGTCAGCAACTCTATTTGTCTATCTATAGTTATGAAATATCACATAGGCTTCAAGAGAATGAATTATACCTTTATCTTTTTGCATTATATTATGTATAGACCAAGAAGCCAGAGTATCATTATTTAAGAATTTAATTATATTAAGGGAATCACCCTCAAGCAATAAATTTTTACAACCTTTATCCTTAGCAAGGATAATCCCTTGAAGAGCAGCATTCACTTTAGTGACATGGTTAGTTTGAATTCCTATAGGAATAGCTTTAATGCCCTTGCATACTCCATGTTCATCTCTTATCACTATACCACGCCCAGCCACCCCCGGGTTCCCTTTCGAAGCCCCATCAAAATTAACTTTCATCCATCCTGTAGGAGGGCAGTCCCATCTAGCTTCTTCTCTCAATACTTTATTCTTACAATCCCTGAAACTACCTTTAATTTTCTAGTTATTGAAGAAAATTTTGTCCTCCTCATTTAATGGTTCCATAAACCTTTCCCTAAGATACAAGTTTTCTTTGACATCTCTCTTGATTTTGTGGAAGACCTCTTTTTCACTAGACTCTTTGTTTATGAAAAATCTCTCATTCCTTTCCTTCCATATCCCTAGCAAACATAAGGAAGAATGATCTTCCATACCTTTGCTATAGTTTCATTCTTTGAAGGATAGTTCCAAGAGTTGAAAAAACTCTACATGTCCTCAGGAAAAAACCCACTCAATATTAAGGACTTTAAAATTTTTTTCCCAGATATTTCTCACATAGAGACAATGAAGAAACATATGATTAACAGTCTCCTCACCTTGATTACATAGATAAAATCTATTCAAAATAGTGATACCTCTTTTTTTCAAGTTATCAGTAGTTAAAATCTTATTTTGCAGCATAATCTAGAAGAATTTTTTATCTTAGGGGTAATGTCCTTAATCAAGGTTTTGGCCCAACATGGCCCATTAATATTCTCATACTCTTGGTGATACAGAGAAGAGATAGTAAATTTACCATTTGGGTTGTACTTCCATATTATGCTGTCTTCTTCCTCTATTAAAGTAACAAAATTAAGAATTTTATTAAGTTGAACCAAAGAATTATCAATAACTGTAAGGTCCTTCTAGTGATCCCAATCCAAGTAGTCAGCAACTTTCCTCCCAAATCTTTTCTTGCATTGGTTCTCAAAGTTCTTCCAACCAGGGCATTACTTTAGGGGGTTTTGCATTATCCAATCATCATCCCAGAAAAACACATTTCAGCCATTTCCAACTTTCCATTTCACACCTTTTCTTATGATTTCCTTATTTTTAAGAGAATTTCTCCATATGAAGGATCCTCCTGTACCACTTTCCCTATCAAGAAAACTAATAAGGTTAGGCCACTCCTTATTGTATTAATTATCCCATATCAAGGTTCATTCTCCCTTCGAGTTATAATATCTCCATATAAGTTTGGCAAGAAGGAGATCATTAAGGTTGAATAGAGGTTGTCAAAAGGTATTCATGAGACAAAAGAATGTTTGAAAGAAATATCTGATATGTATCGATATTGCCTCTGGTGGCCTACAACCATTGATAAATTTAGGAGCATAGTTGAAAGTATTGAATCAAAGTTGAATAATATTGGAAATAATTATGATTTCTTCAATGATAAAGATGTGAAGCAGAGGATTAGACTAGGTGAATTTAAAGCTTAGTTGTTGTTTATTTAGAGACAAAGGGAGGATTCAGTAAAGACTTTATGGCTTGTGAAGGATTTGGTTGAGGTCTGATTAGAACATCTTTCCAAAATTATTTCTGATGCAGAAGACTATGAATGTCTGTACCGATCTCTTGACTAGTCATCTTGTTTTGATTCAATGGTACTACATGACAATTTGTGTGCAAGGATGGGTTCTACTATAGCAGATTGGAAGCAGAGTCTTCTAATTATAAAATAAAGGTACACAAATTTTTTCTCGTAAAATATTCTATTTTGATTTGATTTGTTGAAGTATGATTTGGCCCTTTGCCATTATTGGTAAAAAGGGAGAGAATGTGTTGAAAGAAAAAAAAATTGAACTGTAAATGGAGATACTTACTTAGGGGCAGTTTTTGCTGTTAGGTCGTTATGATCATTTTTTTGTTGGTGTTTTTTCATAAATTCCAAAGGGGAGATTGTTGAGATGTTGTTGCTAGCATTGTTGTCATTAATGTCAAAATGGGTGTACTAGTTTATTGTGCCTTCGGTATGAACATAATTGATTTATCTTATGCATTTTTTACAACATTAGATGTTGTAGTTGGTTTGGTATTAATGATATATCTTTCTGGCACATCTACCATGTCAGGTGGATGAAGTTTGAATATTTTTCTTCATGACTATTATGCTCAGAGTTTCCTTCAAGTATGCTTAGTATCTGATCATTCATGCAGTATATCAGGAGTGTTGGTATAACAGTTGGAATTTATTTTTAGACCATTTCTTCTCAGTGTTATCCTTCATTTAGTGTTGACTTTTGTTATGATAAAGACATGGTCTTGGTTGTGGCATTCCCATTAGTCCTAGTACATATTTATCTTTTGGTGCTTAAGAGATGTAACATGGTTATCTTATGTAAGACCTATCTTTGGGTCCTTTGGTAACATGTTTCACATTTATCATATGTGTGACCTAACCTTTAGGTCTGGTGCTAGTGTATTAATCCTCATTGCATATCATAAGATACTTTATTATCATGCTGATATGTTTTTCTAGGCCGAAATATGTTTATCGGATATGCATATATATTGAGAACATCCTTTGGATCTAAGTATGATGATATTATGACAATAATAATAATGGTGGCGTGAATACTGTAGATGATATGATGCAAGTATGACTATATGATGAAGTTTGTGAACCAAATAACAAGAGTGAAAGGATAATATTGATAAAACAAAAAAGGTGGTGTCAAGAAGGTTCTGTAGATGTGTATAGAAGACTAGTAGGAGATCTTAGTTTAGATCTACTATTGATTGTGATAGTGCTACTCATCAAAACTTAGTCCATCAAGTTTATGGGGATTCCCAATTGGTCATCAATCAAATTAATGATGAGTATCAAACTAAGGATGAAAAATTAATGCCATATAAAAGGATGGTAGATGACTAGAAGAAATACTTTGTCTTGATTAAATTTGAGAAAATCCCTAGAGATAAGAATAGAGTAGCAGATGCTATGGCTACTTTGGCTTCTTTAGTCCAAATGCCTAATCAGAATGTGAGGTATGAATTCTTGGTGGAAGAGTTGGTGAAACTAACTTTTGACCTACTTGAAACTCAAATAATTTGCCTTATAAATGGACATGACTCACCTTGGTATGGATCCATTTATACCTATCTCAAAGACCAAGTTTTACCTTTAGACCAAACCCGTTCCCAAAAATGACACTTTATATGCCAAGCGACTTGTTACACTATCCTATCTAACACATTGTATCACAAAGGTCTTGACGGAATGCTACTTAGGTGTCTAGAAGATGAGGAATCAAAGTTATCTTTAAGAGATGTTCACGTGGGTATCTGTGGGTCATATTAGAGTGGGTTAAACCTAGCCAAGAAAATCCTTCATATGGGGTATTTATGGAAGAACTTAGAAATGGATGCTTGCCACTTTGTTAAAGTGTGTTCAAAATGCCAATACCATGGAGACATGGTCCATGCGCATGCACAAGAGTTACACCCATTCATCACACCATGGCCATTTTACCAATGGGGATTTGATCTTATTGGAATTATTTACCCACCTTCTTCCAATGGTCACAAATACATCATCACGTCAACAAAATATTTTACCAAATGGGTGGAGGCCATACCTTTGACAACTGCAATGGGAAAATNTTCATCACACCATGGCCATTTTACCAATGGGGATTTGATCTTATTGGAATGATTTACCCACCTTCTTCCAATGGTCACAAATACATCATCACGTCAACAAAATATTTTACCAAATGGGTGGAGGCCATACCTTTGACAACTGCAATGGGAAAATAGATTTCTATTTTTATCCTCAATCACATAATTTGTAGATATATTATTCTTCATGCCATCACCACGGACAACAGGAAACAATTCAAGAACAAAGATGTAGATGAACTATGTGAGACCTTCCATATAACACACCATTCTTCCTCCATTTTCTATCATGTAGGTAATAGACAAGCCGAAGCTAAAAATAAGAATATTCTTAAAATATTAAAAATATTGGTTGAAAAATGAAGAATAGATTGGCACATCCAAATAAACCCGACACTATGGACTTACAGAACAAGCATTCAAACACCAACA
The DNA here is from genome assembly GCA_018584345.1 of Thuja plicata. Lineage (NCBI taxonomy): Eukaryota > Viridiplantae > Streptophyta > Pinopsida > Cupressales > Cupressaceae > Thuja > Thuja plicata. Next base: position 137,047 of record MU224729.1, on the reverse strand, counting down.
GGAGCTATACCATTTTCCTTGGTTTATGAGGAAGAAGTTGTTGTACCTTTAGAGGTTGAGATCCCATCCTTAAGAGTTTCATTACAAGGATTAATCAATGATGAGGATAATAGGGTTGCCCAACTTCAACAATTGGAATTGTTGGAGGAACATCAAACACAAGCTTATGAGCATTGTAAAGTGTATCAAATCAGAATCTCAAGGAATTACAACAAGCATATCAAACCTAGAACTTTTCAAGTGGGAGACTTAGTGTTAAGAGAAAACCCTAAAAACCAAGCAGATATAGAAAAGAAAGGAAAATGGGAGGAAAATTGGCTTGGACCTTTTGTAATTACTTCTTCTTTTGGAATGAGGACATACGAGCTAGATGATTGTGAGGGTGATGAGTTGCAAGAACCCATTAACAACATCCATTTAAAAAGGTTTCATACCTAATCAGATGAAAGAGTATAGGAAGGAAGAGTATCAGGTGAGTGTGTATCTAATGAGTTCAACATCATTATTTGTACATGAGAAAAGTTCAAAATCCTAAAAAAAATGAGAAAGATAAAAAATTCAAAAATAATGGAAAAGAAGAAAAGCATAAAAAGGAGAAAATTGAGCATGAAGAAAGCAAACACATTCAAAAATAAAAAAATGGTTGTCTTGGTGAAAACCTAGCAAATAGGCATCTTGATGATATCAAAAAAATAGAAAAAAGAAAAAAAATTTGAAAAAATTTAAAAAAGTGAAAAGTGCCTTCGTGAAAACCTAGCAATAGGCGCCTTGGTAGCAAAAAAAGGAAAAAAGAGAAAAAGAGCAATAAACCTCAAAAGGTGAAAACATGACAATCAGACACTTTTTGATCCCTTAGGTATTGCCTAGTTGCATTTGTACATGTTGCCTTTTTGTCATCTCATTTGCATATCCTCATTGCATCTAACATTTGTACATAGTCATAATAAAGTCCTTGAGCTGCATTGTCACACACTAGGTTTCATTTGCCCAAGTTTTTCACATGGTCTCATTTTTCACTTGGGGGAAAAACATTGGTTTTGATACCAACAGATTCAATAAGGGATACTTTTTGGTAGCATGACAGAAGATATTTTCAGAACTTCAGAGGAGAGATATTTTTGGAACCTTTGATGGATAACATTGTTCAAACTCAAGCATTCGATCTTGCAACTTGATCCTTGAATTTCATGACCTTATTATCAGGATTAAAAATTAACAAAACCTAAATTATCAGAATGTTTGGAATTCAATTGAAAATCTTGATACAATACAAAAACACTTGACGCTTTTGATGGTATTCATTGAATTTCCAAGTTGTGTCTTTTAGCTAATTGATGATGTTTTGACTAGATTGGCGATGATGAAGACATGATATTTTCTTGACCTTGTGTGACTATTTTGAGGAAGATCCACCAACTTGTGTGAATTCTTCTAAGGACATGGTTATCAAAGAGCCATTGAGGACTTTCATATAGGAAGGAGGATTAACCTTTGTTTGTTTACGTAAATGGATTCCTTGGCTATTTAGATCTTCCATACCTTAATACCAAAATCCGATTGCAACATTGAATCTGATGAAAATGGTATTTGTACTCCCATAGTTGATTATTCAACTAGTGAGGGTTGTACTAGTTCCTTAATGGTTACAAAAGTGATGAAAGTAGTATTCATATTATCATGATGTGGTTAGTGATGATTGTACTTGCTCCTAGTTCCACAAACACTCAATGATGGAAATATATCTCTGTTGCATTTATTTCGCAAAAAGCTAATGACAGTTAGTTGCATTACATTGCATTTTCATGATAGATTAATTGCATGTTTTAAAGGATTTTCCAAATTTCAAGGGGGTTAATCATTTCGGGGTTAATAATCATTTATCTTGTTTCAAATTAATGATGTGAGATTATCTTTTGCATTCATTCATTACATTAATAATTATTCATTATCTTTTATATCAGATAAGAGAAAAGACAAAAAAAAAGATTCGTAAAGCATTAATCATTATCCATTTTGCATCCATTTGAACAAAAAAGTGCATTTCATATAAGTTGCATAGATCAAAATCTAAAAGATAGTTGCATTCATTTTACCATTGCATAAACATTTCAATCATAAAATAAAAAACATATAGAATTAGCTACATAATCATTTGCATCCATCTATCTATGTCATATCTAAGACACTGCATCCATAGTATATAAAAGTAAATGCATCATAGAAATCATATAGATCCATATATAAAGAAATCTCACATCAACATCATAAACAACATCATGGTATCAAAGACCATCATAAATAAATGTCCATCGAAATGTCCATCAACATATGTATATCATGACACATCAACAAAAAATGGTACATCATCAAAGTCCTGATCAATAATACATATGGTACATCAATATACATCCAAAGGATCAATATCAAGCTGTCTCCAATCAAGACCTAGTAGGGACACCTGGTCCATCACCTATCCCAGCACCTGATCCATCTCCTGTACCTGTATCCCCTAGCCCATCTGGACCTTTGTCTGATCTATCTATAGTCCTAGGAGGGACCTGACTAGTAGAAACACCCTGACTCATTTGATCCATCCTGCTCATAAATGTCTGTATCATAGCACTAAACTGAGCCATCTGAGCTGTCATCACTGAGAAACCTATCTGTAGGCTCTATATATCCTGCTCCACTCTGCTAGGTGGAGGTGGCTGTACTAGACCTGTAGGAGCCAAAATAACCTGTGGCTGTATAGGAACTTGCTGTAAGGGTACCTATTGTACCTAAACCCATACCTACCTAGCTTGATCAAGATGTGCATCTCTGACATCTGTTTGTCTCTGCTGACCCCATGCTGCAGCTGGTATGGGAGGAACCTGTCTCTGTCTGGGCGCATAACCACCACCCCTAGCTCTAACATATCGCACTTGATGAATCCAAATCTATCAATCTTGATGTAAGCAAACTCATAATCTACATGAGCTCCCCACATGGAACACTTTGTCTGTACCTGTGCATATAAATCCACACCCTGCGACATATCCTGTACCCTGCTAAATTATCGTAACACTCTACCAAAGTAGAATATCTCAGTCACAAGAGGTGATTGACCAATCATCCATCAAGGGGAGAACATATAAGGAAGCTCATCATCATCCTTTCTCTATCCCTCACAACCCAGGTAAGGTCTCCAGATGACCTGATCAATATAAATTATCATCCTGCGCCAGTGCTCAACCTTGCCTAACCAATGCTGGACAATCATGCCATCATAAAGGAATGCATATAACCATCCTTAACCCTACACTCAAGATGCAATCAGTTTAGTGACTACGATGTGCTCCCAGGTCCATAACTTTAACAAAATATCTCCTACTGATAATGCTACACTCTCTCGGTAAACAACCTTGTGCAAATCATGATACAACTGCGTGAGAACACATGAACCCCAATAAAATCTCTAAGGATGTGCAAGTAAGTCCTCCAGGACTCACCCCCATCTGACTATGAATCTGTGACCTTGTCTATCAGGGAGAAGTAATTTGCCGATCAATGCACCTAAAACTACAGACAAAGTAGGAAATGACGTGAACTGCGCCCATGTGATAGTATCATCTCTGATCCTCAGATCTGCAAAGACCTATCTACATGCACTACCATCATATACCTGATCATAATAAACTCTATCTCCTCATGTAGGGATGCATAATAATCTATATACATCCTTGGGTGTGATCATCATCTCGCCAAGGGGTAAGTGAAAAGTATTATGGTCAGAGTGCCAACGCTCTGCCAAAGCTTTGAGTAGTCCCCATTTCAGCTGGAACCGAAGTATATCAAGGAGGAAGTACAAATTTCACTACTAAATCATGCACATCTCTGGTCTAGTCAGCTCATCAACTAAATCAAGCAACCATGATGGTAGGCTCTGTACATATAAATTATGGAACCGTGCCTATTTTGCAAATCAAGTGAATCATATTAGCATCTTCATATTAGTGGATCATTTCAAGTTAATAAAAAAAATCAAATCAATCCTTTTCTCTTTTTGAGCACATAACCTATTTCTCCTAGCTCTAGATCGTGAAAAGGGATCAATATATCAGTTATCCTACCAATCAGTTTTCTATCTAATCAGATTGAAATATAAAACATCCATTTATGTGATCATTCTAACATCCTAAACACTTTGTAGCATTACTAAACACACCTATCTATCTTGGAAATTAGTCCATTAATTGAGATGTTGATTTGCAATCAGTTTGTGCTTTTTGAAATCAGGTTTTCATCAACTTTTCTTGTAGGTGTCACTTCATAGAGTGTACACATCATTTCATGCTAAGTGTCATTTTATCTATCATAGGCATGACTTGACTGATCATACGTGGTACTTTGCATTATACGTGTCACTGTACCTTTGTAGGTGACATTTCAAACATCTTAGGCAACATTTAAAAACTTGTTTTTCCCTAGTGTTTTGTAGGTGTTATTTGATCTATTACAAGCATATTTTGACCTAACCTATACGTGGAAATTAAATATGCAAAGGCATCATTTAACAATGCAGATGCGGCATTTGGAACTACTAGGCGTCATTTAACATATCCTATGTGACATTTGGCCTAAAATTACCCTAACATATCCTAGCACACGAGATTTAAGCATTAAATGCATTTTCATAAAGCAATAAATGCACTGAGAGGTTCAAAACCACTTACTAAAGGTCCATAGTCTGTGGGTCTTTGATATCCGCGCGCTCACTTGAACCGATGCTCTTGAATAGGGACCACCATCGTCAAAAATCTTAGGAGGATCAGAGAAAAATCTCAATAGTAAAAAGTTAAAATGAGTAGTAAAAATGGATTTTTCAACCTATTTATACTATTTGACCTAATTTTAAAGAGATTTTTCACCCGGTTTGACCTAATCTGCATTTTATTCGTACTAGGGCATGTTTTTTTTCTAGAATCATCATCATTTTTTTTAGAAATGAAAACATATTGGACCTATTCTTTATCATTTTCATCATCTTTTTCTTCCGGACATCAATTTGTTTTCATTTCTGAGGGGGCATCATCACATTATCAAATCAAGATTTGACATTGTATTCTGCATCAAACATTAATNTCATCATTTTTTTTAGAAATGAAAACATATTGGACCTATTCTTTATCATTTTCATCATCTTTTTCTTCCGGATATCAATTTGTTTTCATTTCTGAGGGGGCATCATCACATTATCAAATCAAGATTTGACATTGTATTCTGCATCAAACATTAATCAAATCTGGGGCATTGAATTTTCAAATTATTATCAGTGGGGCATTTTGTGCCTTTTCAAATTAGTTTCGCATCAGGGCATCACATAAATTTTCCCATCAAGGTTATCTCGAATCAGGTTTTTGATCTCGCATCAGGTTTTGTATCAATCAAATCAAATCAATCAATCAAGTTTTGTATCAATCAATCAAGCATCAAATCAGTGATCAGGACATCAGATTTTCTTTGAAATAATTCACTTTGCACATCAATTCAAAGAGGGGCATTTGTAGACAACAAAAAATGGTCAGGTGTTCTCTAATCAACCAAATCTGCAGATCTCATCAAATTGCTCCAAATCTCATCAAATTGCATCAAATCAATAAAAAATGGACTAAATCAAATTAAATAGACATTTATTAAATAAAATTGGGACAAATCAAATTATATCAAAGGATCAATTAACAATGACATTAATTAATTAAATATTAGCCTAAAGGGATTAATCAAACTATATAATTGATTTTAATCAATTAATTGTATAGTTTAAATCAAAAAATCAAATCCAACCTATTCCCCTACATGGCTAAATTAATTGATTGATTGAATTAACAAATCCTAATATCTTTCAACAAGGATTAAAAGAGACAATGAGGATTGAGAAGGCAAAGCACACAGATCACTCTAAATTTTGCATCTCTACCACTCATTTGACCCTTTTGCATCTTAACCACTCATTCTTGTCATCTTGTCCCAACCTTTGAGATAATCATTTAAATTTTCCCCCCCATTTAAAACCATTTGAAAGCCTTTCACTCAACCAAGGCTAAACCATGATCAATTGAATCTACCCCCTACACTTGGGGAAATCCTATAAATAGAGGCAATTTTGCAAGCATAATAGATCCTAGACATTTGAATGCAAAGCATCCATACTATAGTCATTTTGAGAGCAATTGAGAGCATTTTGAAATCAATTTGAGCAATAGAAAAGCATAATTTGAGAGCATTTGAGTGAATTGTTGAGGCAATTTTTTAGAATTTGTGAACTAGATTGGCATATCAATATCATTTTCTCATTATAGGACTATCACTAGTAGAGATTAAGGCTAAGAGCTCTATTAGCATGGTTAGTTAGAGATCCATGGGATGCTTAATGATTTTATTTCAATTCTTAGCTTAAATTGTTAATGTTTTCCATAGAATTGTTAGGAAATAAACTAATCTCATGAAGGTGTAAAAATCACACACACAAGCAATATGGTAGGAGAGTAACAAATGCATTTTTAGGAAAATATCAAAACCTAAAGGGAAGGTAAATGAGGGGATAGAGATATCAATTTCAGAGCTAACTAATGCATATGTCCAAAAATATAAACATTGTAGCTCTCTATTCACATCATAGGATGACACTATCATGAAGACATGGAAATTATATTTCTACCATTTAGTGGTATTCAAAAACTCCCATATACGAAGAAGTTAAACAAAATTCTAATCAAATGGAAACCTCTAGATCCAAACAATGTGAAAGTAAATTTTGACGGTGCTTTGGAAGGGAATCCGAGAGAGGTATGATCTAGTATTTGTATCAGGGATCACTTTGGGTCATAAAAAGAATTCAAAACCCTTTCCCTTCCTCCAAGTACTAATAATGTGGCAGAAGCAATGACTCTTCTCCAAGGTCTTAATCTAGAAAAAAGCCTACGTTTTGCAAATGTCCATGTGGAAGGAGACTCGCTTAATGTAATAAATGCATGAAAAGATTGAAAATGTTATAATTGGCATATTAGATACATATTACATTAGGTATGGAAGATCCTAGACTCATTTTCTAATTTCAAGTTGTCCCATACATATTAGGAAGGCAATAGGTTAGCAAATTGCCTAGCTAATTTGGGTTGTGACAATCTGGAAATAGATTCTTCCAAGAAATGCTTCAATATTCTAAGGTTTTCATATCTCCTCAAGATTGACAATGATGAAGAGAATGTGGAAAATTAGAAAAGACATTAGTTATTATTATAATAAATACCCTATGTTGTGATCAAAATAACAAACGCCCTCTTATTCCTCATTTCTCAATATATGTTACTGTTGAGCGTTGTTTTGACACAAGACAACTTGCTAGGATCTCAAGATTTGATTTCCTCTCTTGAAAGAATAATAGAGTTATTCCCAAGGTTCTCCAAGGTTGGGTTACAACCTAGTTGGTTACTCAGTTGAAGATAAATGTGAATATTCACAAGGAGGCCTTTGCTGGTACGTTAAAGACATCAAACTACAAAACACTTTAATTCTTTTTCGTATTTTCCATTTTTAACATATATGGGTGTTTGTAAATAAAATACAATTTTGCATTTTCCAAGATGTTGATTTTCAGAATTGAAGACAGGATGGAATTGAGAATAGAGTAATGAAAAATGAAACAAATGGCTGAAAATGAAACCCTACGAACATGAACCATTGTAAACTCTTCCTTGTGAATTGAATGATGGGGAGATTCAGAACTAACCCATGAAGCATAAATCAGACAAAGTCATAATTCACTACCCCACGGATGCAAGCATTTGGAGAGAAAATGTATTCACTCGTGCAAGATATTCAAAATCTATCAAATCGTGAAGCCACCAAGATGTGCACACCCACAAGACAGATTTATCGTTAAGCCGAAAGATGTTCTATTCCACGCATTTGTCACAGCAAGGTGAGAAAACAACAGTAAAATCCAACTAAAGAAATGCAAATTTGAAGCACAATAAATAACAGGCTCTCTGAAAATAGTGAACAATGCAAGCATACATTCAATAATTTCTCATAGGTAGCAGCAATTCACACACCATGAATGAAGCACCAAATGTAGATCTTTATTGCATTAAGAATTTGACCCTTTACATTGATTTGTGATTACAATATATAGAGTTTTTTGATCTACAACTCTGAATTCCAAAATTAGGGCATCAGAGAGACTAAAATAATGAACAAAAGCTAAAGCTAAAACTTTTCTTAAAGGAAACTACTGGTAACTAATACTAGAAAACTTGCATGGATTCTTAAATCCATTTACAATTAGTTTTCCCATGCAAGGAGGGTCAAACTTACCAAGAAGAGAAACGGAAAAGAAGGTGGGTTTCTTCTAAGAACTTGGAGTCTTCTTCTTGATTCTTGGAGTTCTTCTTGGAATCTTCATCTAGAGGCTCTTCTGGCAGTGGGGACTGATAGGGGACCCTTATTCCCTCTAAAAAAAACTCAAGTTAACCATCAATCTGATCTGCAGTTCAACTGGTGTGCAAAAATGTGATCTCACTAGAAACACCCATATTTTTAGACCCTAACCTCTACTTTGAAACTTTTAGTGTCCCAAAACTTCTTAAATGTTAAAACCAAAATTTAGAGGAGTCTGCAGTTTGGACTTGTCAGAGGCCGAAAGGATGAAATATTTAGGAGGCTGAAAAGGCTAAAGAACTTGGAAGGATGAAAGTCCAAAAAATTGGGAGGCTAAAAGGCTAAAAGGCCGAAGAACTTGGAAGGATGAAAGTCCAAAAAATTGGAGGGCCAAAAGGCTGAACTTAGCTTGGGAGAAAATTGGCTAAGTGTGAAATTGTCCTGCCAACTTGTTGAGTGGACTTTGTGGTTTTAGTTAGGAAAGACCTCTGGATGGGCTGCCCTAAGCCTATGCACTATCTCCTGGACCTCTTCATAATTGATCTCTTTCCTCTTCACCTTGGTGATCATTCTTGCTTCTCTCTGAAGATAGTCAATTCAGAAGCGAAGAACTTGATCTCTTCTTCGTGTTTAGACATTCTCTACATTTCTTCTTTCAAATAGAACATCTGGTGTAAGGCCTCCTTGGTGCTAACACCTGCTAGAATATCTCTGAATTGATGAACAACTTCCTTTGATGACCATAAGGTAAGTTTGTCTTGGTCCCTATATAAGTTGAGGCCAATCCCTATAAAAAAGACATCCATCTCTTTTATCCATTCTATGACTTCCTCACGCTTTCTTGTTATGGAGGCCAGATACCTTTTGTAGACCTTGATTGTCTTGGCTATTCACTTTATCCATGCCTTAAAGTTGTCTAGTTCCTCTCCCTCATATATTTTGAATAGAATTTGGAAATGTTGTTTCTGGATTACTTCCAAGTCTCAGAAGGTGGCTTTCCATTTACTTATTTTAGAATCCAAACCACCCTCATTCTCCACCAGATCATTCAACAAATTAGCTTCAACCAAGATAGTTATGTATGGCCTGAATACCAACCTGAAAGATTTCTCTCCATATTTCTCAAAGTCATTCCTCCAATCTACACTTGCTTGGATAAAGGAAGGGGTTAAGCCTGCCGGTAAATCTGGTGTAGCCTTTTTTTCTAACATGGCCTGTAATGAAGCCTCCAGGAAGTTTGGGTCAATGGGACCTACTACCTTGTGAATGTACCTTTTCAAGGATTCATTCTATTCCGTCAATGATTTTATGGTTTCTCCATCTTTACTCATGAACACTAGAGCATGCTTAATCCCTAAGGCTGCCAATGTCTTGCTCCCTTCTCTAGTAGGTTTGCCCAAGTCCACCTCCTTGAATGTGTAATCTTCTGAAGTGGCTGATGTTTGAGAAGTTCTCATAGGAGGAATTGCTATATGTGCCTTCCAGTGATCCCTAGTGTCTTGAGTGACATAGGATACTATCCTCGAGGGCACACTAATTTCCATTTGGTGGATGGCTTTACCTATAGATGCCACACTCATCTCTTCCCCTTCTATATCATCTATATAAAATCTCCTTTTGAGTTGGATTTATTTGGTAAACCAAGTAGGTTTACCAGATGTAATCATTGGCTCATATGGGGAAACATGGAGGATAGGAGATAAGTTTTGAGATCCTGAGGCCACTCCTTCCTCTAAATATTTCTCCTACACCTTTTCTTGTTCATCTTCTCCTCCATCTATTCCTTCACCTTATGTTTCTCCTTCCCTCCTTTCTTCTTTTGCTTTATCCTCTTCAGCTACTCTACCTTCTCTCTCTTTGTCCTGGCCTTCATCCTCTGATGAATTGATTAACACTTCTTAATTAAGACAAGTCATGGCCTCCAGTGTGGTCTTGAAGAGTGATACATCTTCTGCACTCACTGCCCTTTGGGGGGTCAGGGTGGAGCAAGGAAAAGGGAAAGATGGTGGTGGAGTAGGTGTTGGAGTTGGGACGTGAATGGGAGATGGGGAAGTAGAAGTAGAAGGGGGTGGAGTCGGTGTTAGAGTTGGGAAAAATGGTGATGGAGTAGGAATTTGAGGTAGGAGAGAAGTTGGTAGAGTAGGGTTGTGAGGTGGTAGAGTAGAAACAAAAATTTCTCCCACAACCTTATCTGCTGCTACGTTCTGTGCTACCTCTGTATCTTGTGTCTCAGGCCCTTGGGCCGAACTGGAGCTTACCTCTATAGTAGACACATTTACTGAGGGATAGGTGAAATGGACCGGAGGTGGAGTGAGGGTTACTTGGGATTGAAATAGGGATGGAGATCCTATATCATACCCTGGTGTATCCTACCCTTGATATGAAAAGCCTTCTAGACCTTCAAAGTTAGATATTTGGAACTCATCTAACCCTAAGGCATCCAAGGGATTGTCTTGTTATTTTGGGTCCTCCTGATGTTTCCTAGTACACTCTTTCTTCTTCTTCTTCTTCTTCTTCTTCTTCTTCTTATATGTTTTCAATCATGGAGATACAAAAGTTCTCTTCCTCTTATATGTTTTCAATCATGGAGATACAAAAGTTCTCTTCCTCTTATATGTTTTCTTCCCCTTCTCGGTGGTCAGAGGAGATTGGCCATAGGTGGATGGACCTTCATTTGGTGGAGCCTATGATACCCCTACTAGAGGATCTATCTACCCTGTCATCCTTGTCTTTTTATGCCTCAGATTAGAACCATATTCCACTAGATGTTCATGACCATATACTATCCTTGGATTCTAAGGCGGTGCCTTTTATACTTGGGGATGGACTTATCCCCTCACTATTTATCTAAGTTATTAGGTGGCTCCATCAATGTTTTCACAAGTATTGGGCTCATCTTGTAAGGCCTCTTAATCTATTTCTCTATTGTTCTCATCACATGCCTTGACCAAAAATCAATATCATCATTTTCATCCTTATCAATCTATGTGTTCATGATGGGCCTATCATATATCTTGTCATTTGTATAAATGTCTTCTAGGACCTCATCCGAATCATACTCCCAAAATTTTGGGGGAATTGGGGTCTTCAAGACTTCCTTTGCCAAGGTAAGAGACATCCTATAATAATCCTAGGTTCTGACCTCATGATCATCTATACAGTTCATCCTATGATCTTCTAAGTATGGTTCGTGAATGTAGAAGTTTCCAATAATATGGATGTACATGCTTATGGGGTCAAATCAAGTTCGTACTATCTTGAAAAGCTATAGGGGGTAGTCATATCATTCAAAGGCCAAGGATATAGACCTTCATATCTTGTAGAGTATATNCCTCATGATCATCTATACAGTTCATCCTATGATCTTCTAAGTATGGTTCGTGAATGTAGAAGTTTCCAATAATATGGCTGTACATGCTTATGGGGTCAAATCAAGTTCGTACTATCTTGAAAAGCTATAGGGGGTAGTCATATCATTCAAAGGCCAAGGATATAGACCTTCATATCTTGTAGAGTATATGGGCCTAGTGAGATAGGAAAATCCCAACAATGCTTCTTCTTGTGCTTTATATGCTCATAGGCATCTGCAAGCTACCTGGCCATCTCCAAAATGATTATCCAATCGGATGGATACCTGGGAAACTTCTTTGGTTTTAAGGTTGATCCTACTACCTAGATGTAAGTGAATGTTTTAAATTGTATATAATAGGCCCCGATGGCCCTTACCTTGGCAGCTGCCTCTTCTGACATCCTCTTTGCAAAATCACCCTCAATGGATCAGATGACCGCAAATATGAAGGCATCATTGACTATCCTGTAATCAAGGCAATCCTCTAGCATGTTTTCCCTCTTCATTAACTATGGGTATATAATGTGGGGCCAATAATTTGGATAATTTATGCTTCCCCTCTTGGTAAGACCTGGGTAGTCTGCGCGTGTTGCCAATAGGTACACTATGTAGGTGCTCATATAGAACTTGGGGTTATGCTTCACTGCAGTCAATTGCTCATCCAACTTGTCATTGATGATGAAACCCTAGTTGAACCTTTCTTTATGGCCTTTGATCCTTTCTATTAGTAAGATCATCTAGGGTTTGAGTTGGATGGAATGAGGTAGTCCATAAACTTGGCTTATTAATGTTACAGCCGCCTGGATATCATCCTTCAAGTATCCCCGTCAGAGGTCTATCTTATCCAACTTGTTTTTGGGGAGAGGTTGCTTGAGGTAATCATTATTTATAATTTCATAAGCCTCTTTCTCTTTGTTGCTGAACCACTTGAGCTCTTTTCCAATGTAGAAGTTATAGAACTCGTCTATGCCTTTATGGAGGTGGAAGACTTCCTCTATGATATCTGGCCTTATGTTGAGTACTACTTGTCCCTCCATGTTTTGGACTACTCTTTCATCTGAGTTGTAATGATTGGCCAGGGTTATAATCAACTCTGATGATGAGACAACTATAGGGTGGGTTGCTGCATTTACCAAGCTAGATAGGACTAGTGCAGTGCAGTCCTCAGATCTCCTTGCTGGCTGGGAGCATTGTACCAAGAACTAATCCCAGTCTACATTCTCGATGTTAGTGTTAGTGATTTCAGTGTGTTTTTTCCTGACCTTTGAAGCTGGGGGATTCCCCTTATATTGGTATTCATTAGAGACATTGTCTTTTGTTCAGGCATCCCTGCAAGGAGAATGCAAGTATCAGTATCTTATTAAAGAGGAAACTAAAAGAAAAATGATTAATCTAAGAAAATAGAGGTAAACAACTCTCTAAGTAGTAAAAAATGCAAATTTTGCACTTTCATCCCTTTCAAGGTTTCAGGCACCAAAAATTGGTTTGGAGTCCAAAAAGGCCGAAAGTGAAAAAAAAGCAATCATTGATGAGCAAGCTTTGTCGGGCCTTTCGACATGTGAAAGCCCAAAAGTTTATGCAGATGCTAAAAGTCCAAAAAGGGTCACAAACTCTGAAATTCTGAAATCTTGAAAGGGTGGACAACACTTTTGGTGATTTGAACTTGTCAGTATTTTAGGCCTTTTAGAGGTCTAAAAGAATGAAAAGGCTGAAACTCCAAGGGACACTCTGATGATAGACCAGACATGGGTTTTGGCCTTTTGAAGGCCAAAAACCTATGACAAGGGTCACGACCAAAAAAAAGAAAAAAACCCTAACTTTAGAAAACAAGAAAGCTAGACTCAACCCAACAAGGAGGGAATCCCCTGCCAAGGCGAAGGTGCAAAAAAGCCTTAGGAGA
>MU224729.1:108594-123162 GCA_018584345.1 Thuja plicata | reverse complement strand
AGGTGAGGGGCAATCAGTCACAAGGAACAAGGGTGAAATTTTTTGAAGTCGTGAACTCTTGAGATGCCGAAGATAAAAGAAAGTGAAGTGACTTTGAATTAGGGCCTTTTTCCAATTTATAACCCATGGGTGGTATGTCAGCACTTTTGGTGTTTCAGTATCAAAAACACCGAAAGGTCCAAATTTTGGCCTTTCATCCATTTTGGTATTTTGGAGAACTTTGATCCTCCAAAAGGTTAAAAGGGCTGAAAGACCAAAAAAGGTGTCTTCTCTTTGTTTTAATAAGCTGACAAATCCTTCAATGAGTTTGACCTGCTAGGGACTGAGAAGGGGGCAGACACAAAAAAAATAAAAGGAAAAAAGAAGGGGGGTCCCCATGGTCCGAGGACCAAAAAATGGGGTGTGTGTAGTAGACCCACAACAAATATCCTCGACAAAAGGAGGAATGACCAAGGCATTTCTTCATCATCAATACTCTTTCAGGCTGTAGCTTTGCAACAGAACAAAACCAAGAGGTGCTGGTGTCAAAAATATTTCAATGACTTCAATCTATGACTTTCCACTAGTTTCACAGTGTGTTTTCACATGTATTCATTGCTTGAACTTTGATTATGGAAATCGTAACATTTTCTAGCTGCTCTCGACTTACGCCAAGTAGACCAGGGTTTCCTAGAAATAGCTTTACTACTAATCAGGCATTCATAGCCCCAAATTTTTTTTCCCCAAATCCCAAGTATAACCTTTCTCTACTACCATTCGAGTGTTCATAGCCCCGGTAGAGGTTGTCATAGTCACCCAAGTCCGTTCTATCTGTTAGGCTATAGCTTTCTTTCTTTGAGAGTTCTATCTTTTGGATAATCATTTTTATGTCTTTTGTGTGCTTTTGAAATGTATCAAGCCTTGGATGTTCATCTACTCCATGTGTTCAGGTCCATAATAGTAATTTTCTATATTTGATTGGATCCAAGGAATGATTAGGCTATGTCACCCAGATCTCACACTTGTGACCTCTTTAGGACACTTTCCTTTTTGTGTGCTTCTTTTGCTCTCTCTTCAGCTATTTCTTTATTTTTTTTATTGCCTTTGAATTTATTCAGACTTGGGTTCTAGGATCAGTGGGTACCCAAATATACACACTAATGCTGGTCACAAATGACAAATGCTTAGGAACCAACACTCTCGAGTGCCATCTCTTAGTGTGTTTTGTGATCAGGATGACTGAGTTTTGAACTTCTTCTTGTCTGTCAATGATAGATGCCACTACTTCATCTCTTGGAGTGTTCTTTATGTTCCACGTCCCTTTGGAGATTTTTTGACTAAGAAATGCTTCTACTCCAATTTACGGACTACCTTGGAATGGACCCAAAACACACTGACCCAAAACAAGCCCAGACAAAAAGGAAAAAAGGCAACCACGAATGAAAGAAATGATTGACGGCGAGGACGACAAAAATAAAAAAGAAAGGAAACAAAAGAAAGCAAAAGGGACTATGGTACAAGGGAAAGACAGTAGTCCCATTTAGGATATAAAGTAATATTTGAGGAATTTCCCATTGAATGGAAATGAGGTCAACTCTCCATTCAATGTGCTGATCCTAAAAGTGTTTTCCCCCAGGATCTTTGATATCTAATAAGGGCCTATCCACAATCTTTGGAACTTGGTGTAGCTACCTGACTTTTATTTCACCTTATCCCACATGAGGAAAAGGTTAGAGATCGTGAAGGATTTAATGGTATCTCTCTTATTGAACCATCTATTGACTATGGTTTGATGCTTTGATACATGCTCCAGGGCCAATGTTCATTTCTCCTCTAGGTTGAGGAGATTCATGAGCCTAACTTGTACTCAATCTTCTCCTCCCACATATTGGTCCATGAATCACAGAATTGGGATTTTTAAGTTCATAGGGAGATTGTTTGCAATCCATAGACTAGTTGGTATGGGGACGTCCCTAGGGTATTCTTGATCCTTACTCGATCATTCCATAAAGCATATTTTAGTTGTGTGTGCCAATCCCTAGGGTTGTCATCTAGGAGGTGTTTGATCACTGTCGTTAAGTTCTTGTTTGTAGACTCTACTATGGTGTTTCCTTGAGGATAATAATTTGAAGAGAATTTGAGGATTACCTGGTTTTTGAAGGCCCATTATGTGAGTGAGGAAGAAGAGAAAGAGGGAGGATTGTCACATACCAGATAGAATGACATTCCAAACCTAGTTATGATGCGCTCCTCCAAGAATTTGGTCACGACCTTTGTAGTACAATTCTTTAGTGCTTGAGCCTTCATCTAGCATGTGCAATAGTCGGTAGCTATCAAAATGAACTTGTGTCCTGCAGACGAAGGGGGGTTAATCACTCCAACAAAATCTAAGCCCCATTGGGCAAACGAGTGTACCTCGTATACTAGGTGTAAAGGCATTGCTAGATTTCTCTCTCGAGTTGCGCTGGTTTGGAAAGTGTGGAAAAATCTCACATGTTTGTAGATGTCTTTGAATATTGTAGGCCATAAATACCCTTCCCTTAAGATTTGGTGAGCAATTGCCTTAGCTGATCCATGTCCCATTTCATATTTGTCATGAAAATATTCTAGGACTTGCTTTGCCTCGAGTCTGTGCAAGAACCTTAGGTATAGACCCTCATAATTGCATTTATATAGTTGTCCATTTTTCAACATGTAGGAGCTACTTTTGATTCTCTCCTCTAGGAACCATTCATCTCTTCTGGGCAATGATTATGCAACAAATAGTACACTATGTCTTGATACCATACATCAGTGATCACACCTTGATTAATGTAGGTTTGGTAGACCAGACCTTCTTCAACCTCAAAGATCATCTTCGTCAGGCCTTGGCCTCTCACTAGTTTCATAGGTTGGATCTCTAGGTCAAACTCTTGGAGGATTTCCATCCATTTTCCTCTTCACTCTCCTAGCTCATTCTGCATCAAAAGAGACTTCACGGCTGCATCAGGAACAATCCCAAAGACTTTACTCCTCAAGATGTAGTGTCAGAACTTATTTATCACCTTGATGAGAGAAAATGACTATTTTTCTAGGTTGGGGTACCTGATCTCAGCATCTTTGAAATGGAAACTCATGAAAGATATAGGTCTTTTGTCTTCACTGTTCTTCTTCTGTGTGAGGATGCCTGCGCATGAATATTCTGATGCAAAAGAGTAAACTTTGAAGGGGATGGTGTAGTTAGGGATAACAAGGACCAATGCTATAGTGATGGAATTTTTAATTTCCTAAAAAGACTTCTTGTCTAGGATAGTCCATTCAATTTTGACATCTTTCTTGAGCATGTCGTTTAACGGTTTTACTATCTCTGCAAAACCACTAATGAACTTCCTTACAAAGTTGATCTTCCCGAAGAAAGATTTTAGTTCTTTGCGCCTATGTGGTGGTTTCAAATTTAGAATGGCCTCTACCCTTTCAGGGTCTATGGATATCCCCTTTTTAGAGATGATATGTCCCAAGAGCTTACCTTCAGTTACCCCAAACACGCATTTCTTGGGATTGAGGGAAATCCCAAATTCCCTGCATCTTTGAAGGCATTTTTTGAGATCATTTATGTGGTCATCTATTTGTTTTGAGAAGACCATGAGATCATCCATATATGTGATAATACATCTCCCAACTAGTCCTTTGAAAGCTATGTCCATTTCCCTTTAAAAAGTGGCCCCGACGTTAATCAGTTCCAAAGGCATCCAACGGTAGGCGAAGGTTCCCCATTTAGTTGTGAATGTCATTTTCAGCCAGTCCTCTTCTTGCACCATCACCTAGTTTTAACCAGAGTAACCATCTAGAAATGACATCATTTGAGACTGATTGACCTTTTGCAACACTTTGTTGAGAGATGGGAGTGGATAATTATCCTTTTGAGAGGATTTGTTAAGGTTCCAATAGTCTACACATAATCTAATCTCTCCAATTTTCTTTCTCATGGGTACCAGGTTCGCAGCCCAAGTAGAATGCCAGATTGGGAAAATGATTCTAGCATCGAGAAAATTTTGGACTTCCTTTTGGATCAAGGGCTCCATAGTAGGGTTCACAGGTCTTTTTCGTTGCCTAAAAGGCTTGGAATCTGGCTTTAGAGGATGTTGTGTACTATGATCGAGGTGTCATATGTTTTTAGTTCTTCATAGCTCTAGACTATGACATCTTGGTATTCAATGAGGAGCTGGACCATTCTCTCCTTTTCTTCTTTGGTTCCCACCTTCCTGATTTGGGCCTCTCTTGGTTCTTCTTCTGTGCCAAGGTTGTATGTATCATATTCTTTACCATCAAGTGTTATGTCCGGGTGCCTCCTTACTGTAGTCTTATCACTGTAAAAAATCCTCTCTAGTCCTACCATTCCTTTGGGTATGGTGTTAGTCCTTAAATTTATGATGCCCTAATCATCTAGATCTTCAGGTTTAACTGCTTCTTCACCCTCCTTCTCCTCATCTATGATCTATTTTTTGAACACACTGACACACATGATAAAATTTAAGATGTGTTGATCATCTTGGAAGACTTGAAAATTAGTGACGTTGTCTGAAATGGCTGGGGGTGTGAAAAGTTTAACTGAGAATTTATTTATCTTGGATATCTCAATTGGATGTAATGAACTGGCCAATATGGCTAGGGCATCATTGACAACATTTTTCTCCTTGGGATGGTTTTGATGTTGAAAGCTTCAAAGTCATTGATTAGGTCCCATGCTTTGTTTCGGTAAGCTGAGAGCCTCTTATCATTGCAAGTATACTAACTACAGATTTTCTTGACGACCAATTGTGAGTCCCCTTCCACCGCCAGGATTTTTATTCCCTTTTTTTGGGCTAGGAGAAGTCCACAGACCAATGCTTCATACTCTGCAACATTGTTAGTGCACATAAATTATAACTTGTAAGCGGCATAGAAAGACTTACCTCTTGGGTTTTTTAGTTTGATTCCCGCACCTGCTCCCTGCTTACACTTGGAACTGTCAAAGAACAGTTTCCATATCTAGGGTTGCTTAGTAGGGCTTGACTTGGTGGGGTTCTTCCTAGGAATGTCCTTGGTCTTGAATTTTCACCTTCTCCCTCCATCACTGTTAGAAGAAGTTAATTCTCCTAAATTTTGGGTATGTCTAGGTTTGAGGAATTCAAAACCTTCATGGCATGTGTCTTCTTTCATTTATTTGTAAAGAGGACACGTTCCATCATTTGAGGTACTCCAATCACTAAGTACATTCAGGGCAGGACTTCTATCATCAGAGTATGACCCATTGTCCTGGTTTTTATTTGGAATGATTATATTGACTGGGAATATCTATCCCTGGCAAGGTGTTACTCTTGTCTTCGATCTTGAGGATATCCTCTTTTATTGTCAGTGTTTTTGATAGCTTACTTAGTAGGGAAATCTATGCCAACACCCATGATAATTCTTCTTGGGAACTAGAGCATGTGAACTCTGAGTGGATAGCTCGGTGTAGTTGGCAGTACCCTGGTAGTAAAAAGATAGCAAGGTCTACATCTTGACCTAGATGCCATAAACTAGATTTTGTGTTGTTGATGAAACTTTGGAAGATGTCATCACCAATATTTAACTCAAGGAGACCTTGGATGGGACTATGGTCCAAATCTTTGCCTTCTTAGATTTGGAACATGAGGATGTCATCCATATGATAAGTGCCCAAATTAGTCTGGGTGAATAGGACTTCATTCAGGGCATTGTACTCAGTGGTCATCCTTTTCAGTTTAGGATCTGCATCTATCTTGATTTGGTTGTTCAAACCTTTCCATGGTAGCCATAGCTAGGTAAAATCCATGGAGAGCCACCCTCTTAAGCACTTGGTCCATTCTCGACTTAACAACATCCCATAAGTTTTGGGTATGTCTACTATATGCACGTCTATGTGTTCTTGTATCCTGGGATCTTCCACCAATTGAATGTGGACATCTTTGAGCACACCAATCACTTTGACCTTGGTCTTATCCAGCTGTATGACCAATCGGTTTGTTACTTGGGGCACCATCCCCAACTTTTGGAAAATTGATAGGGGCATGACATTGCACGAAGCTCCTGAATCAATCAGGCAATTGTGTAGGTTCTTTCCAAACATCCATAAACTGAGTAAGAATGGTGGGACCTTGATCCTATCTTTGTACATGGAGGGGAAAGCCTCAGATGTGTGTATATTGGAGGTAGGTGTCCTCGTACTATTGGTTGATGGACTAGGCTTTGAATGGTCTAGAGATTTTAGAAGGGCCTCCTTCTGGGATGGGAAACCTTACAACAATTTGAACATAGATATGTTCGCTTTAGTTTTCTTTAGTTCATCAACCACGCTATACTTTTCATTTGACCAGGCCGCACCTCTGTAGCTAGTGTATGTGCTTGATGTAGGGGGTGTGGGAGTATTTAGACTTTTAGGAGGCATGGGGTTGTTACTAGCCCAAAGATCTAGTGGGGTTGGTTGTTTTCCTGGAGGTATACCATCAGTGAGAGGTTCCTTTCTACTTTGAAGGTTGTACGAGTTTTGTTGATCATTCTGGAAGGCATGTACTTTAGAGTATTCAGGCTTATTCTTCCTTTGGAAGTTGAAAAAGAACTCATCTTCTCCTGCAGGGGCATATGAGCCTTCCCCCTTTCTAGACTCATAGGAATCAAACATCATAGCATTAAATTGCGTCAGGGGCTCCTTTGGATTCTATATGCAGTGATCATGAGAACTATTACCATACCTGTCATTGCCTTGGTGTGGATTTGGAGCCCTGAAAAATTAGCCTCTAAAGCCTCATAGGTGTTGGCATTATTTGTTGGGATGTTTCCATTATTAGGTTTGGTGTTCCATGGCCTATTTGGCCTTTTCTACCCAAACGATTTCTCTTGTGTGTTGTTGTTGTTGTATGTATTGAAATTCTGACTCAGATTCTGAGGATATGTATTCAGACCAATAGGTGTTCTTTGGTATCCACCTTGGTTTTGGGATGGATTTAACTTCATTTGAGTGAGCTCATTGGTGAGTTGTGATAAGGTCTTCTTCACGATGTCCAGCTTAGAGGCCATGAGAGTATCAAGCTCTGCTTGGGGTATAATTCTCTACTCTACAAACACTGTTTTATGAGCTTCATAACTTGGATAATTAATAGATGGGGGTACGACTGTGAATGATTGCACTAGAATAGGATTCAACATAGGNTTCACGATGTCCAGCTTAGAGGCCATGAGAGTATCAAGCTCTGCTTGGGGTATAATTCTCTGCTCTACAAACACTGTTTTATGAGCTTCATAACTTGGATAATTAATAGATGGGGGTACGACTGTGAATGATTGCACTAGAATAGGATTCAACATAGGTGTGTGAGTGGCCAGAAATTGATTACTTTCTACAAATGGATGTGGGACAGAAAGGTTACTCATGGTAGGTACTGATACATAGATTCCTTCTTGTGGGTCCATCTACTAGGTAAATATGACAGCTTTGTTGTATAATTTTTCCATCATATCTCTATCTACCAAGGGGAGTCTTCTTAGAAAGATTGAGGTAAAAGGGTCCAAAGCTTTGAGGTAAACTTGTATAACAACCTCATCTGGTATGGTGTAAGGTGCTTCCAACTTTTGATGCATTTTGTGAAAATGATGGTTAAACATAGCGATGGGTTCCTTAGGATCTTTCCTCATTGTAATGAACTTATGATGCATCGTAGCGGGGTCTACATACAACTTGAATTGATTAAGGAATTTGGTTTCAAATTTTTTCCATGTAGAGATAGACCCTCGTGACAAGTTCAGGTACCAATTGTATACAAAATCTCCCAAAGTGTATGGGAATAGATGACAAACAACGTCTTGGTGGGAAATCTCCTTATGGTTACAAATTTCTTTGAAGGCACAGATGTGCTCTTCTACTGTTCTTGATTCTCCATATATGACTTGTGTGCAAAACTTCTCTTGATTTTTGGGTAACTCATGGAGCTTCCCAAAAAAATTTAAACGTGAGCTTGTTGTGTTGGCAAAAAATGCCATCAGACGAGGTTGTTGCAAATTCTGATTTTGCACATTCTGATTTTGGTCTATGGCTGCGATGATAGTCGGGGTAGTGATATGTGATTTCTGTCCAAGAGGATTCTGGGACTCGGTAAGGTGGTGAGAAGATTTCTCTTTGGTATTTCCTTTGTTGTTGTGAGCTCTACGATGGTGAGTGAGATCAAGGAACTTGCCTCTCTTCAGAGATGAGCTAAGCACTCGTTCAAATCTCTCTTGAGAGAAAGATCCAATGTTATCCAACTTTTCAGTCTTGAGGCCCTCCTTCTAGTGCCACTTTTATTGAGTGTTATTTTGACACAAGCCAACTTGCTAGAATCTCGAGATTCAATTTCCTCTCTTGAAGGAATAACTAAGTTATTCCCAAGGTTCTCTGGGGTTCGGTCATAACCTGCTTGGTTACTCAGTTGAAGATAAATGTGAATGTTCACAAGAAGGCCTCCTTGTGAACATTCACATTTATCTTCAACTGAGTAACCAAGTAGGTTGTGACCCAACCTCGGAGAACCTTGGGAATAACTTTGTTATTCTTTCAAGAGAGGAAATCGAATCTTGAGATCCTAGCAAGTTAGCTTGTGTCAAAACAACGCTCAATAGTTACCTCATGGTAGTATATGATAGAGGATTATGATTTCATGATATTTTTCATTCCACATTGCATACATATTACCTCTAGCACATGTGGGGGTAGATAGCCTCTATGTATATATATATGGATTACCTCTGGCACATGTGGAGGTAGATTTCCTTCAGGTAGATTATCAAGGGTTTATTTCCCTATCATTTTCTACTTAGAGGGCGTGCCTTTGTTTTAGTTTATAACTCCATAAAAGACTCCTTGGAGATGTAGATGATTAGGGTTTCAAGTACAAAATTATAGACACATTTACCTATTTTTGGTGTTGAACTTGCAAATAAAATCCAGGAGACAGTTAAGGCCATTTTGGTTTTAATTGATCATGAACATGTTGATCGTAGTTTTCTCAATGTACCTTTGTTTGAAGCTCGGTTGTAGTGTCCACAATGAGTACAAATGGAACTATAAGTGCTTGATACTAGTAGTTCTTCCCGCTAACATAGTCATCATCGACCAATCATTCCAGAGAAATCATAGGAGGATCCTCAGGATGAGAAGGGGAAAATAAATTTTTTGGTGAAGATATGGAGGAATGAACTCTTCCAAAAGTTTAGTCTTTTATCTTTGTGTTTATGGGCTAGTTGTATCTTCATTAACATAATGAAATAGGGGGTTATTATGGAATAATTAATATTTTCATATATCAGATAGATAATGTTTTTAAAATTATTTGGTGTTTATAGAGCCATACAATGTAAAGGGTTTTTGTAGGATCTGTCATGTAAATATTTTGATCATATTAGGCTAATATAGAGTCATAGACAATAGTTTTGTATGTACACCTCTCTCTCTCTCTCTTATATATATATATATATAGACTATCAACCTTTAGGTAGAAAAAAAAACTAACCTACTTTACTTTCTATCATCTCCACTTTTAAATTTTGATCATGTGTACCAATAAGGCATATGGATAGAGAATTTATTATAAATATGATCTATTACCCCAGTACAATTGAGACAGTTCACCCATCTATCAAACTCTTCCTTTCTCAATTTAACATGATTGGACCTGTACCATCCTAAAAAGTTAGCACCCATAATTGGATATCTTTTACGACCTATTAGACCCCATTTTGGTGATTTCAAGATTTGAATTTATTTATGCTTGATTTTTGCCTCTTTCATTTTCTTTCTCCATAGTTATCATACT
Source organism: Thuja plicata (assembly GCA_018584345.1). Taxonomy (NCBI): domain Eukaryota; kingdom Viridiplantae; phylum Streptophyta; class Pinopsida; order Cupressales; family Cupressaceae; genus Thuja; species Thuja plicata. The sequence continues at coordinate 113,362 of MU224729.1, read as the reverse complement.
CCCCTAGATGTAGGTAATCTTTGAGAAAAGCAATGTCTGGACAAGGTTGTCTGAGTTGGCCTTGTCCTAAAGCTTTGTGCTTAAGTGGGATCTAGGCCCAATGTAGAGTTTTTTCTCCTATACCTTTAATTGTGGTTGGCCTATGCAATATTGAATCCAAAAATGAGTATAAAAGGACATCAAGGCCTCTAATTTTGCATCCTACATCCACACACATAATAAGAAATCAATTGATCAAGTGCAATAAAATCAAGTCATCAAGCATTTAAGTTGTGCAATTGAGGATTTGGATTCAAGATTTGAAGGAAAGCATCTAATTCAAGGTCTCCAAGTCTCCATTTCTTCAAGATCCATTCAAGAAAATAAAATATTTTCTCATTTATGCAAGTTTCTCTCCCACGATGGCCAAGTAGATGAATTCAAAATCAAGCAAGAAGATCTATACATATATCCTTCTTCTCTCTCCTTCTCCATTGAAGTCATCAAGCATACATTCATCAAAGATATAGGATTGGAAAGTATAGATCTATGCATTTGTGAAGACATCCTTGATTCTACACACATACAAGCATCTTCATAGGTTTGCCAGATCTCAATATCCATCCATGAGGGTTTTACATAAAAGGTGAATACTGATATTTATCTTGTTTACATTTACTTTACTTTAATAAATCTCTATTTTATTTCAAGGTTGATTCCTATACAAGGGTTTGACCAAGGAAAACCACTTTCAACAACCTTTTCCCCCTTTTCTCTGTGTGCAGGACATGTAAGAAATTTTGGATCTAAATTTGGGAATATCTGTCATAGTTACAGGTACCCTGCAAATTTCATCAAATTTGGAGTTAAAAGGACTAGGTAAAAATTCTAGAACATCATCTAGGAATAGGTAGTATAGGTTGATCTTGTCCTTAGAGGCTTAGATTTTCACAGAAAGTAGTTATAGGAATCAGAAGCCTAGATTTGGAGTTTTACTAGATTTTGACACCCCTGCAACAGTCAAAACTAGATCTAAAGGTCCATTTGCATATTCTTTCTCCAAGGTGAGTCCCTTGTTTCTATTTCTTTCCTTGAACTTACCTTCATGAATATTATATGCTAGTTATTTATCAATTTTTATCAATCTTATAAATTTTACATATTATATTATTATTATCCTTACATTATTAAGGGAAAGAAATCTCAATTCCACACTCTCACTTAGATCTTTCATTAGCACCCCTTCATCCATTTTGGGTTGTTATAATTTGATTTGAAAGAGGGTGAGCCATTGGGAGAACACTTTCCCCAATGTATTCTATAATTTGGTTAGTGATCTTCATCCTAACATTTCTCACCGTTTTATATTGTACATTTTGGTAAACCTGACTCATTACTTTTCCATTCTAACATTGGTGTTAGATCCTCTTTATTTTTATGCATTTATATATCTAGATCTAATTTGTATGTGTTGTGTTATTTACTATTTCTATCACATATCTACTACATTTTATGCATCTAGATCTCTAGCTTCATATTGCATGTTTTTCATTATCATAATCAAATATCCTTGTGAATGCCTTACATTACATGTTTAAATTTGATTGCATATTTACTTCAAATATCATAATTGCATTACATTTATATTTCCTTTCATTTCCTTGTGCATTAGTGATATCACTTTGAGTCCAAACTTTCTGATTAGAAGAAAATGTAGACTTATGGGTTCCTTTGATCTCGAGCCCTCCTTTCCTAGGAATCTTGATGAGACCAAATTGCACCTTAATGATATCAATCCTATGATGGAGAAGAAATCTTCTTATTCTTCTCATGATTAAGATGAATCCTTAAGAGTTACTCATGTTCAATTCCAAAAACTTTCCCATGACTTTGAATTTTTTTAACAATGGTTAGGTCAAGAAAACTCTAATCTTGAGGCTCTTTCTATTGTAGAAGGCTTAAGGAAACTTATTCATAATGATGAACATGGTGTTAACCTCTTGTGTAGAATTTCACATCTCATTGATATCAATATAAAACCTATTAATAATTGTGCTCAAGAGTTAGGATTCATTACACCTACTAAAAATGTTGAAACCTCCTTGCCTATTCCTACTTCCATACCTAGTGTATCCACTAATGCTCCACCTATCATAACAACTTCAATTCAAAATTCTAATCCTACACATGTGAGTCTTCCTAATCCTATTATTCCTTCAATTAATTCAAGTGTTTGATGTGTTTCATTTCCATCATCCATGGCTACTTACTATAATGTCCCTTTTTCATACTCAACCATTCCTTCATTTTCCATTAATGCTCCTAACATTTCTCATGTTTCCCCTCCTATGATAATTTATACTGATCCCACCATTAATAGCTTGGCTCAAACTATGTTTTGCTTGCAATAACAAATTGCTTCCATGACTCAATCCAATTTCAACATTCCTACTCGTAACATCTCTAGTCCATTATATTTGGATTTTATTCATATTGCTATCCTACAAAATATGGAGATTCCTCACCTTGAGACATAATGGTAAGGGTGATCCTTTGACTCATGTGAAAATTTTTCAAACCTTGTGTGGTGATTTCTCTCATGACCATAGGTTCTTGGAAAAGTTTTTTACTAGAACCTTTCAAGACAAATCCTTGCAATAGTATTGTTCTTTGCTTCCTTATTCCATTGATTCCTTTCACAAGATTGCTAATGATTTAATTTAACAATTTCAAAACAACAACGTGTTGATCTGTAAGTTTTGTTGATCATTAGTGTTCCACACTTAGTCATTTATCTAGGCAGGTTAGTCGGTCATCACTGCGAGATATATAGTATAGGCCAAGTAGTAGTTATTTCTGAGAAGATAGTAGTTGCCAAGTTACACAGAAGCCGAGTGAAGTTGATCACTTCATGCCGAGCGTTAGAGTCTTCATTTGATGAGAAAGACAATTTTTTCATACATGTCAGGAATGGCACAAACTTAAAGGCAAACTATTTTAGGCCGACTTGTTTGGGTATTTAATGTTTTCAACAGAGTTAATTACACATTAAATCATTTGATCCAATACGTGGCATGGAGCCAATCAGAAAATTTGAATGCCCAAGTGGCATAAGTATTTGATCTTGATCATTGATCTAAATCTAAAAGCCAGATCCATAAGGTATATAAGATTGCTTCTTACCCTAATTTTGTAAGGGTGTGTGTGTGCATACAAGAGAGACATGCGAAGGGTTATTTTGAGTTAAGAAGCATAGATCTAGCAGAGCCAAAAAAGCAGTGAGTAGTAGAGTAAAGTTATATCATATTATTAGATCAGAGAAGGTATTGAAAAGAGGAGATCCGTCATCAGCATCTAAGTGCATATCAAAGGATCAGATCTTGAGACATTCTAACAAGTGTATCAGGTGAAATCTCTTAACATAGTAGTTCTAGCAGACCTTTCTAAATCTCTTAGTTGAATGCTTACTTTGTTGTAAGTTTAAATCCTTTTACAAGGTAGATTGTAATGATCTGTAGCATTACTTTATTGCCGCAGTAGTGAAGACTTTTGTGGGTGTCATCCCCACCCTAGTTTTACCTTATTGGGTTTCTGGGTTACCAAATTTTGTGTCTTGAGTTATTTATTTTATGTTATGGATACTACTAGTTGATAGATCAATTATATTTATGGTATGGTTGTGGATCAGTTTGTTTTATAAGACAAAAGTTATAAGATCTAATTCACCGCCCTCTCAGTATCTTTCTTTCCCATCTTGTATTTCCAACAATTGGTATTAGAGCACAGTTCTCCTATAAAAGGTTTTAATCAGATTGAGAATTTAGATCTTGAGATGGAGGTTTACAAATTGGGTAAAGACATTGAGAATCAAAAGATTGATATTTATCTAGAATTACATCAGCTTGAGACAACAAGACAGGAATTGAAGAAGTCTCTGCTAACGAGGAAATATTTGGCAAAACAAATGAATGATACTCAATATCAGGAAGAAGACACTGCAAGTCTATTTCAGAATGGAAACTCTACTGAGAGCAATGCAAAAATTTTAGATCTACTAGAAAGGAACAATACATTTTGTGAAGAAGTCATAAACCTGAAAAGAGAACAAGAAATGAAAATAGTAAGACTATGTGAAGTAGTGGAACAAAAGAAGAAAGCTAAAGATGACAAAGCTATGGCTGAAGAAGACAAAAGAGTGATGACTATTAGACTTGATGAAAGGACACATGATGTACAAATGATGAAAAACAATCAAGTTGACATGGCGAATCAACTGCTACTTGCAAATTAGGAGATCAACAAGAAAGAAATGGAAATTGTGAATCTGAGATCTGAGAACAGTCAATTGAAAGATGAATTAAGATCTGAGAAAGAACTTAATGAAAGATTGAACAAACCAAATGAAGCTTTGAATTATTTTGAAAATCTAATGGGAGCATCAAGAAGATCTATGGAATCTTCTAGATTAGGTCACACTGAACAACAAATGTCTTCTAAGAAAGGAGAATCATCTAAGACTGGTGAAAGGAGGAATGCAAAGACAAAGAACAACAAGCCTGTATGCTACCACTATGGAAAACTAGATCACGCAGCAAACAACTACCGAAGCATGAATGGTAAGTCCAATACTAAACCTAAGTTCAATGGTTATTGCTTTAACTGTAAGAAGTATGGACATCAGGCACATTAATGTTGGGAAAAGGCAAGCAATGCATCTCCCACACCTAGATTCAATGGGTATTGTTACAACTATAAGAAATTTGGACATAGAGCACAAGATTGAAGATCT